>VFSX01000016.1:226176-311176 GCA_016618255.1 Chlamydomonas sp. UWO 241 | reverse complement strand
CCCAAGCCATATGACTTCAAGCCCCAACTTGAAGCCCTGAGGCAGAAAGGCAACTAAACACAGCAAACGCAGGCAAGCCCTTGCCTGGAACAGCGGCTGCAGCTCAGTATCGAGGCTGATCTCGTGGCCAAGCCCCAAACCATCTGACCTCAAGCCCCAACTCGAGCCCCAACCCTCAGCGCCAACTCTGAGCCCCAACTTGAAGCCCTGAGGCAGAGCCGCAACTTAACACAGCAAAGCAGGCAGGCAGTTGCCTGGAACAGCGGCTGCAGCCCAGCATCCCGCAGAAAAAAGCGGCCAAGAGGTGGTGGGGATGCAGAAGACTCCAAACGATCCAACCGACCCGCAGCCCACAGCACTCTGCCTTCTATTGAAGCCCCAAGACCTGCAAAAACTCCTTAACCTTGAACAGAGGCAGCAGGTCAGCAGCGAGGCAGATCTTACAAAGCGTGCGGTGAAGCAAGAGTGCCCAAACACGTCACCGCCCAACATCAAGCCTCACTCCTCAGCCCAACGCTGCACCCTCACTCCTAACCTGCAGCTCCAAGCCTGATGCAGCCAAACCTTTAAGCAATAAGCAGGCAGGCGGGGAGTCCCGCACCTTGAAAAGTGGCAGCAGCTCTGCATCTAGGCAGATCTCGCGGAACGCGCGGTCAAGAGAGTGGTACAGGTACAGAGCCATCTCCTGCGTATCGATATGGGTGTAGGTGGGGGTGAGCTAGTAGGCGAGGGGTGACTGTCATTCAAGAAATTGGTGGAACGTGCGGTCTCGAGTGAGAGTGGTACAGAGGTAGATCGCCATCTCCTTAAAATTTGAGGGTGGTTGAGGGCGGATTGTGAGCGGGATTGGCGGCCATCTTCACTTGCACACACACAGTAGAGACGTTTTGCCTTGATTCAATCATTCTGAGACAGCACCGGCAAGGTCGATTTCCAAAACAAAACTTAAAGCAGTGAAACACGCTACAAGTGACTTCAAAACACAACAAATCCCCCGACACAAGGAACTCAAATCCGAAATAAAATTAGGCCGTTCATGAAAGCGCCAGCAAGGCTAATCGTCTCTCCGGCATATGACAGCACATGAACACATCACTTGCTGTCACATCCATGCGCTTGATAGCACATGCATGCGACAGCACGAATAACAGCATGAGGCCAAGCTGGGGTGTGGGGGTGCAAACACCCTCCACAGTGTGGAGTCCACACTCTCCATCCTCCACACATCACACGTCGTCGTCGAAAGCGCAACACAACGGGAGCGCCTAGGCCCTGAACAAAACAACATGAGACCCGAAAACGCTCCAGCCAGCCAGAGGCGCACCCCTCCACACACACAATCCCCCGTTGTGACAAGCCGCAAAGAACCACTACCCACACGGTTCTGAGAGCCAGCTAGAGGCACGCAAGCCCATGTCCACACTCGACAATCACTTGAGGCGGAACATCACACGGCCTCCACACCCTCTCCTCCCATCTTCATCGCTTTACACCCTCCACACTTCCTCCCACACCTTCTGGTAGAAGCATAGGTACTGCAGCGTCTTGGCCTCCTCGCCGCCGTCACACCCTCCACACTTGCCACACCCTCCACACTTCCTCTCACACCTTCTGGTAGATGAACAGGTACTGCAGCGTCTTGGCCTCCCCACCGCCGTCACACCCTCCACACTTGCCACACCCTCCACACTTCCTCACACCTTCTGGTAGAAGCACAGGTACTGCAGCGTCTTGGCCTCCTCCCCGACGCCGCCGTTGCCCTTGCCGTTCGAGCCCTGCAAATACACAAGGGGTCATTGCAGGTTCACACTTCACACCAGTTTTATGATTGTCAGGCTTCCTTCCTGCGTTGCCCTTGCCATTCAAACATCTCAAGTTCACACTTGGTGCGCACCCAAGGTTCACACTGGGTTAACACCTGCTTCAGTGCTCATGATCGTGATCCATGAGTGTCACGAGATCTCTCTGCTCGATCGTGATCCATGTGAGATCCACAGATCCACACTCCGCGGATCACTGACACACACCTGCGTCACCATACACTCATCGTAGTCCTGCACCGCCTCGCGGATGTACCCAAGGGCGTGGTAGCAGATTGCGCGCTGGAACAGCAGCTCGATGCGCCCCTCCTGCCTCTGCGTTGACGGATGGGTGTTGTGTGTTTGTGCACGGGGGGGGGGGGGGGGGCGTTCCAGGATCTGTGAAGTGTGGCATACAGCGTGGTCGCAGATTGCGCGGAAAGAGAGCTGAATGCGCCCCTCCTGCCGCTGCAGGGAACGGGGGGGGGGTCACGTGCGTCTGAGGGTGATATTGTGGTGAATGTTGTGATGCTCTGATGGAGCTCTCATGGATGGTGCTGTGGTGGTGCTCTGATGGATGGCACTCTTGACGCTCTGATGGTGCTTTGGTGCTGCTCTGATGGTGCGCTGATGGTGCTCTGATGGGGTGCTTTTACGGGGTGCTCTGATGATGCACTGATGGTGCTCTGATGGGGTGCTTTTACAGGGTGCTCTGGTGGCGCTCTGATGGCGCTCTTTGTAGGTGCTCTGATGGTGCTGTATAGGTGCCCTGATGGTGCTCTGATGGTGCCTTGATGGTGCTCTGATGGTGCTCTAATGGCGCTCTGATGGTGCACTGATGATGCTCTGATGGGGTGCTTTTACAAGGTGCTCTGATCAATGGTTACCTTGAGCCCCAGCGCGCGCGTGAGCAGGTCCACCGCGCCCTGGTGCAGCCCCTTCTGCTGTCGCATCTGAGCCATGACGCGGTACGCAGTCATGGAAGGTGCGTCGGGCGCGTCGAGTGTCAGAACCTGTGTGTGTGTGTGTGTGTGTGTGTGTGCGTGCTTGTGTGTTTGTGTGTGTGTGTGCACGTGTGTGTGTGGTCATTGACCGGGCGTCGGGCGCGTCGAGCGTCAGGACCTGTGCGTGTGTGTGTGTGTGGGGGGGGGGGCATGTGTGTGTGTGTGTGTGTGTGTTCGCGCGAGTGTGTGTGTGTGTGTGTGTGTGTGTGTGTGCACACGTGTGGTCATGGACGGGGCGTCGGCATCAGGACCTGTGTGCGTGGAAGGTGTGTATGTGTGTGTGTGTGTGTGTGTGTGCGCGCATGCGTGTGCGTGTGGTCATGGACGGGGCGTCGGGCGCGTCGAGCGTCAGGACCTGTGTGTGGGGGGAGGGGGTGCGTGTGTGTGTGCGTGTACGTGTGCGTGTGTGTGAGTTTGGAATAAGATTGAGGGGGAGTAGCTTCGTAAGTGCAGCAGCAGCAGCAGCAGCAGCAGCAAGCAGCCCTCGTCTTTCAGCACATCTGCTGCACCCCCTATCAACCTGGCAACATGCCCCACACACACACACGCACGCACGCACGCACGCACGCACGCACGCGTGCACGCGCACACACACACACACACATACACACAACGCACCTTCTGGAAGTTCCTCTCCGCTTCGTCCGTCTTTCTCTCCTTTTTCAGAGCCTGAGCCATGTTGAGGAATCCCCCTCCACAACGCCCCCCCCCCCCCCACACACACAAGCCCGGTCAAACACACCTATACAGATGAAATACACCATCGAAGGCGTCCATACAACCAAACAAGCAAGCCTTTCTGGAAGTTCCTCTCTGTTTTGTCCGTCTTGATCCCTCTAACATCCTCCTTGACAGCACGTGCCACGTTACCCCCCCCCCCCACACACACACAAACACACACGCACACACACACACACGCACACACGGCGCACCTTTTGGAAGTTCCTCTCTGCCTCGTCTGTCTTTCCCTCCTCCTTCAGAGTCTGAGCCATATTGAGGAAGCCCTCCTTGAGGTCTGGCTTGAGCGCCACAGCACGCTCGTACGCAGCCACGCCGTCCCCGATGTCGCCCTGCAAGCAAGCATGCAGAGAGAGGTTAGTTCGCTGCTTCCTGGGAGGCCCTTGTAGTGTGTGCCTTGTCGAGGTCTGGCTAGGCTTAAGCGCCACGGCGCGCTCGTACGCGGCCACTCCGTCCCTGATGTCGCCCTGCAAGCATGCATGCAGAGAGAGGGGTGTGTTCGCTGCTTCCTGGGAGGCCCTTGTAGTGTGTGCCTTGTTGAGGAAGCCCTCCTTGAGGTCTGGCTTGAGCGCCACGGCACGCTTGTACGCAGCCACGCCGTCACGGATGTCTCTCTGCAAGCAAGCAAGCAGAGAGAGGGGTGCGTGCTTGCTGTGGGGCACTGTACGTGAACACCTAATGGTAAGGAGCACCGCATCTCTTTGAGGACTGGCATGAGCGCATCGGCGCGCTCGTACGCAGCCACGCCGTCGCGGATGTCTCCCTGGTGTTCAAAAAGACAGCCAGGAGGGAGGGGGGGGACGGGAATATCTGCAGTGTGGGGGGGTTCAGAGGCCCTGCAGGGCGTGCACCTAATGGCAAGGAGACTCTCCTGGAGGCCTGGCTTGAGCGCCACAGCACGCTCGTACGCGGCCACTTCGTGCCTGATGTCGCCCTGCAAGCAAGCACGCAGAGAAGGGTGTGTGTTTTTGCTGTCGGGCCTTAGTCGTCTCTGCTTGAGGTCTGGCTTGAGCGCCACGGCGCGCTCGTACGCAGCCACTCCGTCGCGGATGTCTCCCTGGATGATGGACAGACATGCAAAATCCGCATATCGCATAGCCCTACCCTAACAGCCCCGTTTTAAGGCGCCGAGCGCCCCCCCAGCGTGTGCGCTTTCCAGGTCACACCACTTAAAAGCTGCGTTGCATTTCGGGGAAGGTGGGCCGAAGTCCGTCTTACATAGCCCCCTCTTTGAGATGCGCCATCCCTTCCGTTTCAGATGGATGGAGAGAGAGAGAGAGAGAGAGAAAGAAAGAGAGAGAGAGAGAGGGAGGGGGAGAGAGAGAGAGGAGAGAGGGAGGGGGAGAGAGGGAGAGGGAAAGACAGTAGCACGACCCCCATGCACATCTGTAAACACACACCTGAGACGTCGCGCAGAGTCCCATCACGTTCCACATCTGGTGGTTCTCCGGGCCGAACTTCAACCCACTTCGACCATCCCCATGTGTGCTGTGTAGCACACCATGCATATACCCACAGGCACACGCGTGCCATGCACATCTGCAAAACAAGAATATGTGCACACCTGAGATGTCGCGCAGAGCCCCATCACGTTCCACATCTGGTGGTTCTCTGGGTCGAGCTTCACTGCGTCCTTGAGCTGGATCACGGCGCGGCGGTAGTCGCGGCGGCGCTGCAAGGTGTGGATATGAAAGTGTGGGAGCAGTGGAGTGTGGAGTGTGGAGTGTGGAGTGTGTCCCTGAGCTGAATCACGGCGCGTCCCAGAGCTGAATCTCGGCGCGGCAGTGTCGCAGCGGCGCTGAGAGGTGTGGGAAGGAAAGTGTGGGAGGAGTTTGGAGTGTGGGAGGAGTGTGGAGTGTGGAGTGCGGAGTGTGGGGAGGGGGGAGGGGGTGGACAGCGTCTCTCATCTGGATCACCGCGCGGCGGTAGACGCGGCGGCGCTGTGTGTGTGTGTATGTGTGTGTGTGTGAAAGAGAGAGAGAGAGAGAGAGAGAGAGTGTATGTGTGTGTGTGTGTGGCAGGTGGGGGAGGAGGAGAGGCGTGTGCGTGTGCGTGTGTGCGCTGGGAGTGGAAAGAGGATGGGGGGGGGGGGAGAGCTTCACCGAGTCCTTCAGCTGGATCACGACGCGGTTGCAGTTCTGACGCCGCTGCGATTGAGGGTGTTGGGGTTGAGGGTTACGACTGCAAGAGTGTGTGTGTGTGTGTGTGTGGTGGGGGGGTAACGTGTGAGGAGTGTGGTGGTGGTCTCCTCGTTCGACAGCGTCACCATGCTGCGAAGGTCGCCCAAGAACCACGTACCCACAGCCACCCACAACCACCCCACACTCCCATCCACACCATCCACACACCTGGTGCACCGCGATCGCCGTCCCCCCCCCCCCTCACATTTTGTTTCTTATTATTATATTTTGTTTCTAATTTTGTGTCTTTCATTTCGTATCCACACTCCCATCAACACTCCCATCCACACCATCCACACACCTGGTACACCATTGCCCGCTCCAGCAGGCACTCGGCGCGCGAGATCACGCTGTCGCCACTGCCCATGAGCGGAAGAAGCTCGACCGCCTTCGCGAGGTCACTCAGCGCCTCATCATCGCACGTGCCGAGCGCAGAGCGTGCCTATGGTGGAGGGTAAATCGGATTTAATGTTTTGGGGTTTATAAATGATGTAAGGTTGGGTTGAGGGATGGAGTGGGCTTTACAGTTTGGCTGGAATTAGGTGAAACTGGGTTGAAATTGGGCGTGTTTAGGGGTCTGAAGTGCGAGCCTCGTCATCGCACGTGCCGAGCGCAGAGTGTACCTATGATGGAGGGAGGGTTTAGCAGGGTTAAGGGTTGAGGGTTCATAATTGAGGATGTTAGGTTGGGTTGAGGGTCAAGGGTTGTAATGGGCTCTACAATTTTGCTAGGAATTGGGTGAAACGGGGTTGAAATTGGGCGTGTGTAGGGGTCTGAAGTGAAAGCCACGACATCGCACGTGCCGAGTGCAGACCGTGCCTGTGGTGGAGGTTTTGCAGGTCAGGGTTTAGGGTTTATAAATGATGATGGAAGGGTTGAGGGATGAGGGGATGTAATGGGCTTTATAATTTGGCTGGGACTGCGTCAAACGGGGTTGAACTTGGGCATATGTTTGAGGGCCTGAAGTGCGAGCCTCGCCATCGCACGTGCCGAGTGCAGAGCGTGCCTGCGGTGGAGGGTTTATGGAACAGGGTGTATCAGTGAGTGTCTGCGTACCGCGGCTCCACACCTCCCACACCTCCTACACCTCCACACCTCCCACACCCACTCCACACCCCAAACCTCCCACACTCATCCCACACCTCCCACAAACCCCACACAAACCTGCCCGCGCCGCTTCCACGTGTCTGCGTAACGAGGCTCCACTTCGATCGTGGCTCCACGTGGATACACACACACACAGACACACACCGACTCTCCACACCCCTCATGACTAGTCATAAGCACAAAAAATAAACCAACCTGCCCGCGCCGCTTCCACATGTCTGCGTAGCGCGGCTTCACACCTCCACACTGACATACACACACACACATTCCATTCCATTCCATTCCAGATCGTTACAAAGATAACGGCGATATCGTTCCAGAGGTCGGCGAAAGGGCGTCTGTCAATAGCGGGAGACCACTCGTCGCTATGAGACACACACACACACACACACACATACACACCCACCCACACACTCCTCACACCCCTCAACATAAGCAAGCAATAAACACGAATAATGAACATACCTGCTTGCGCCGCTTCCACGTGTATGCGTACCGTTGCTCCACACATGCCACACCTCCACACTTCCACACTGACACACACAAACACACAGACACACACACCTCCCACACTTTCCGTACTCGCCACACCCGTACGCTCCACACCCCTCCTAATACGCAAGTAGGAATTGGTCATAATAATTCACACCTCCCCGCGCCACGTAACGAGGCTCCACACATCCCATGCCTCCACACCTCCCACACCTCCCACACCCACCCCACACCCATCCCACACACCCCAAACCAACCTGCCCGCGCCGCTTCCACGTGTCTGCGTACCGTGGCTCCACACCTCCCCCACCTCCACACCTCCACACCTCCACACACCCATCCCACACCTCCCACACACCCCACACACCCCACACGAACCTGCCCGTGCCGCTTCCACGTGTCTGCGTAGTGTGGCTCAACACCTCCCACACCTCCCAAACCTCCACACCTCCCACACCCATCCCACACGGCCCACACCAACCTGCCCACGCCGCTTCCACGTGTCTGCATACTGTGGCTCCACATCTCCACACTGCCACACTGCCACACACTAACAGACAGACACACACACCTCCCGCACTTTCAATACTCTCCACACCCTTCCTAATACTGGTGTCACACAGACTGTAATACCCATCATCATCATCATCATCATCATCATCAATACGTGAGTAGGAAGTGATCGTAATAATCCACACCTCCCCGCGCCACTTCCACGTAACGAGGCTCCACACATCCCATGCCTCCACACCTCACACCCATCCCACACCTCCCACACACCCCACACGAACCTGCCCGCGCCGCTTCCAAGTGTCTGCGTACCGCGGCTCAACTTCGATCGCGGCAGTGAAGTCGTCGATTGCACCCTGTGTGGATGTGTGAATGTTTGAATGTGTGTGTGTGTGTGTGTGTGTGTGTGGTGTGAAGCTGCACGAGGCAATTGTGAGAGTAGACACACACACACACACACACACACACATACACACCACACACACACACCGGCAGCTCCCTGCGTAGCGCGCGCGCGGTGCCGCGTGCAACAAGCGCGCACACACACGCACACACACACACACACGCACACACGCACACACATACACACACACACACACACACACACCACACACACTCGCCGGCAGCTCCCTGCGTAGTGCGCGCGCGGTGCCGCGCGCAACGAGCGCGCCCAGCTCCCTTGGGTGCGTTGCAAGGACGGCATCCAGGATGCGCTCCGCTTCGATCACCTTCCCACTGTTGATCTGCGCACAGGATGGGTTTTGTGGGTGGGAGGTGGAGGATGCAAGCAAAAAGGAGGGAGGGGGTGAGTTGTAAGGCTCCCTTGGGTGCGTCGCGAGCACGGCGTCCAGGATGCGCTCCGCTTCGGTCACCTTTCCACTGTCGATCTGTGCACAGGTCAGGTTCGGTGGGCAGGACTTGAAGGATGCTAGCAAGTGTGAACAGAGGGGGGGGGGGCAGGGAGGTGCCCAGCTGCCTTGGGTGCGTCGCGAGCACGGCGTCCAGGATGCGCTCCGCTGCGATCACCTTCATACCGTCGATCTGGAAATATTTGGCTGGGTGTGTATGTGCGGGGGGGGGGGGGGGCGCACGCGCCCACGCGCCCACGCGCCCACGCACGCACCCACACACGCACACACCCACACACACATACACGCACACACACACGCACACGCACACGCACACGCACACGCACACGCACACACACACGCACACACACCTGCGCCACTGCAAGCTGGATTGCAATCGCAGAGTTGAGCGCAGCCGACGGCGGCAGCCCCGCAGCCGCAGCCGCAGCCGCAAGCGTGTTGGCAGCTGAGGTGGACGAGTGCTGCTGCGCTGCGCAGTCGAGTCGGACCTGTGTGTGTGTGTATATGTGTGTGTGTGCATGTGTGTGTGTGTGTGTGTGTGTTGGCAGCTGATGTGGACGCGTGCTGCTGCGCCACGCAGTCGAGTCGGACCTGTGTGTGTGTGTGTGTGTGTGTGTGTGTGTGTGTGTGCGCGTGTGTGTGTGTGTGTGTGTGTGTCTTGGCAGCTGATGTGGACGCGTGCTGCTGCGCCACGCAGTCGAGTCGGACCTGTGTGTGTGTGTGTGTTTGTGTGTGTGTGTGTGTGTGTGTGTGTGTGTGTGTGTGTGTGTGCGTGCTGGCAGCTGAGGTGGCGGAGTGTAGCTGCGCTGCGCAGTCGAGTCATACCTGTGTGTGTGGAATGTGTGGAATGTGTGGAATGTGTGCACCGTCCAGCAGCGCCATACAGAGGGCTGGTTTAGCCTTGCTTCAAGCAGTTACAGTTACAGTTACAGTTACAGTTACAGTTACATCGGCTTTCCAGCAAAGACTACCTCTAGTCCTAGTACCACCGCCTAGACCCAAGTCCAGTTCTGGCCCTTACAATTACTTGTGAGGGGCGGTAGCCACCAGCCGGCTGCCTGCCAACGTGTAGTCCCAGAGCAAAAAGGAGAGCTATTGTGCGACGCCTCCAAAATAGGTCCTGACTGCTTCTAGGGGATAGGGGGTCAAGTGGCGCTTGCCAATCTACTTGACCGCCGTGGTGGAGGGGCCGGCGCCTGAGGGGCAGCCGGACCGTACACCCTATCCTGAGCACGCTCAAACGCCGTGTCCGAAAAAGTCTTCCAATCAGAACGAGTGCCACTAGTTTCGCCTAGCTGCTGAATCAGTAGCTTAAGAAAATAGTGTCGGGAGGAGGCTGGAGGCCGGCCTTGCTGCCGAGCCACATCCATTGTGCAGTCAAAAGTCGTACGAGGAAGACGAGAAGCCGGCATGCGCATCACATGGCCTAGCCACTGCATTGATCGCTTTGCCACAAGGCTCTCAATTGGCTCAGTGTCGCACGCCTGCCGAATATAAGTTAATCTGTGCCGGTCAACCAGGCGCACACCCAGAATGCGACGAAGGCAGTTAGAGTGGGCAACCTCCAATCGAGTCAGTTGCTTCAAACGACACAGGAGAATCTTGAATCTGCCCCTGGCCTCCCCCAGTGAAACTCCACCCACGGCGGCTAAACAGCGGCCACGCTCAGAAAATCAATCTTGGGATGGGGGGGGGGGTCGCGAGGGGCATGCGGGGGGGCATTGGGGGGGCATCCAACGAGGGCGTTTTGTGTGATTTGGGTGTGTTTGTTTTTTTGGCATGAGGTTGGGTTTCGGAGGCCCTACCACATTCCCAACACCTGAGAAGGCGCATCAGGCGGCGCATTTGCTTGCGCGGATCAGGCGGCGCCTTAGGCGCGCTGATCGCCTGAGGCGCTGCCTGAGGCGCACCCCTGATTGCCTCAGGCGCCGCCTTAGGCATCATCCCGACCGCCGTAGGCGCGCACCACCGCCTGAAGCGCACCCCCGACCGCCTCAGACGTTATGACCGCATTCACTTCCGCGGATCAGGCGATGGGGATGGTAGGGAGGCCTCCTATGAGTCAGTATGTAAAAACAAGTGCTCACCACTGCGTCGCTATCGCACACGTGTGGAATGTGTGGAATGTGTGGAAGGCGCTCGTCCTCACACGGTGGGCTTGGCATCGGTGCAAGCAATATATACTTGTTCTATGGCTCTCCCCCTGTACGCATCAGTCTATGGGCTGTCAGATCGCTACTTCGCGCAAATTGTGCTTTACATCCTTCGTGTTGACGTTTTGCTCGTGACATTGAAAGCCGTAATGTGTCAATCACGAGTTCCCAAACGAGTTGACGAGTTCCTAGAAATAATAAAAGGTGCTCACCACCCCATCGTCGTCGCCAGCACATTTGTTTGACTAGGTACAAGCAACACACACAGCCTCAAATTCGCTCCCATGAGTCACTTAAAAAAAGGCCTTAACCCTCCGGCGTCGTCGCCAGCAGGGCGCGTCATCGGGGCTGAAGACAAAACAAAGTTCGCTCAGTCCCTGAGCTCGACATTGTCGGATTTTGGTTACGTGCTCAATTACTTGTTTGGTGAGTTAAGCCAAAGAGTCGTTCTCACCACTCTTGGCGTCTTCGCCGACAGGGCTTGTCGGCGGGATCGGCATTGGGGATGAAGACACCACAAAACGTTCGCCCAGTCCCTAGCTAAGTTATGAAGCTCGACATTGTCAGATTTCGGTTACGTGCTCAGCTACGTGTTTGGTGAGTAAACTCAAAGTCATGCTCACCACTGCGTCGTCATCGCCAACAGGGCGCGTCGGTGGGATGGGCATCGGCTGAAGGGGCAGGGAACCAAACAAACACACGCACGCACAGTCGCCAAGCTCGGCATGTTGTGCGCTACTTGCTCCTGACACAAGTCGGTTACTACTCAAGTCACCCAAATCGGTTACTAATCGTTTACTCAAGCGCTGCTCACCACTCCGTCTTCGTCTCCAGCGGGGCGCGTCGGCGGGATCGGCATCGGCTTGGGGCGGCGCGCCGCCGGCTGCGCGGCCCCCTCTCCCCCTGCTCCCCCCCCTGCCACGTCGCCGCTGCTGATGCCGCCGCCCCCCGCGCCGCTGCTGCCGGTTCCGCTGCTGCTGCTGCCGCCGCTGCCGCTGCTGCTGCGCGGCATCTCTTGCGAGGTGGTGGGCGGGCCGCTGGGGGAAGCTCTGGAAGGGGAGGCGGCGGGTGTCCCCGTAGCAGCTGCAGCCGCATATGTCTGGGGTGCCCCTGCAGATCCTGTAGTGGCAGCGACAGCTGCAGCGACAGCAGGAGCAGCAGCAGCAGCAGTTAGTGTTAGTTTGGTTGTGCTGAAGATATCATACAATGTGCGGGGGGTGGGGTACGCGTGCGGGGTGCGGGGTGCACCCAGCGGTGCAGGGTCAGTGATTCCCCTGTGAGCCGTATACCGCTCCGAGCCGGATTTCCCATTTCCCAGAAAACCACTCCACACTTAATGGGAGAGGGCGTGGAGCAGTGCGTTGGAAAGCTGTTGCCGAGAGCAGCACAGCGGTATGCGTTGCATGAATACCCGCTGTGTATTGTGCCTGGTGTGAGCGGTCAAAGTTGCTGGAGCCGGCAAAAAACTAATTACTAAAATTATTCCCAGGGACCACTGTGCAGGGTGCCGGGCATCCACACTCACTAGGTGGGGCGCTGTGGACCGCTGGCATCGCACCACAACTGACCACAATCTGCACCACAACTCACCACAACTGACCACAAATCTGCCCACACTCACAGCTGCGAGCTGCTCGTGTGCGCGCCCCCCTCCACACCCAACCTAACCACTCCCAGATTGGCATTTGACCACCACTGACCCTCCAGCCACATGAGCGCACCCGCCCACGCACCACTGACTGGCACTGATGGCAGCTGCACTTGTGGTGCGACGGCAGCAGCTGGGCTGGCTGGGTCCGATGCCGCGTCCCGCAGAGCGAGGACAAGGGCGGCAGGCGTGGTGGGGGTTGCTGCGGACAGGGCGGCGCGCCACACAGACACAGCCTCCTGCATGCCAGTGTTGGGAAGTGTGGGAGTGGGTGAGTTGAGGGTGGTTGATCCGGTTCTGCATCCCGGAGAGCGTGGGGAGGGGAGGGGGGCGTGGCGGGCGTGGCGGTGGCGAGGGCGGTGCGCCATACGGACACGGCTTACTGCGTGCATGCAGCAGCAGCAGCGGCAGCAGCAGCAGCAGCAGCGGTGCGGTGTGTGAGTGAGTGAGTGAGTGGGGGCGGGTGGTCAGATGCCGCGTCCGGAGGCACAGGGACGACGGCGGCGGGGGTACAGGGGATGGCGGCCACACAGCGGAGCGCCTCGCAGGAGCGCCTCCCGGCCTCCTGCATGCATGCATGCATGGCTGAGGGTTTGATACACGGTTTGGTGCATGGTTTGGTCCAAGAGGTCAGCGTGAGGGGGGCGAGGGCCCCCTCGAGGAGAGATTTGGAGGGGTGGTGGCGACAGCGGAGTGCCACACTGGCACGGCGTCCTGCATGCATGCATGTAGGAGTTCAGCGAGCAGTGCACGATGAATAGTGAAGTGGGGAAGTATGAGTGCAACACACACACATGCACACACAGACGGAACATGCACATGCACACACACACACACACACGCACGCACATGCACACACGCACACACATGCACACACACAGACACACAAAGTGGGGTGGCACACACACGCACACACACACGTGCACACACACACACACGCACACACACACACACACACACACACGCACGCCCACACCTGGGGCTTCTTCAGCGCCACCAGCACCTGCCCCTTCAGGTGCATGGCTTCGATGCTACCCGACACAGCCGTCAGCGCTGCATCATAGTCCTGCGTTGCATGGGGGGCGTTGGCGTTGGCATGCTTGCATGGGGTGTGTGGGGGGGTGAGTGGGTGTGTGTGGGGTGTGGGGGGGGAGACTTGACTGCTTAGTGGAGGGCATGGGGGGTGGGGGTGGGTGGGGTGGGGGGCTTGACTGTTCATCGGAGGGCCTGTGTGACAGGCTGCCAGGAGCAGCCGCCAGCGCTGCGTCTGGTCCTGCATGGGGCGTTGGCATTGGCACGCAGGCGGGGCACGCAGGGCGATGTTATGGCAGGCTGCCAGGCACCTTACGGCGCAGCATGCTGCTTTAGGGAACTGCTTGATGGCACCAGCCACAGATCCCGAGATCTGAAGCTGCATGGGGACGCATGCCGCGCATGCATGGAGCCCCAACGTAGGATGCAGCAGGGCTCGAACGAGGTTCAGCCATCGGCTTCACCCGAGGAGGGTGCATGGGGTGTGCGGCGTACACGTGGTGCTTGGGAGCGTGCGCACGCAATAGTGCGCTTCACAGGGGGCGGCGAGGCTATGGTCGAACGGCAAGTAGGCAGGCGCATGAGAAGCAACGCCCCCAAAGCGCACATCCAGCGCGCCCCCCACCTTGAGCGCCTTCCTGTACAACTGCAGCCTCTGGTTGCAGAAGCCGCGGTTGAGAAGGAGCGCGCAGAGCTGCGCCGCGTCGCTCGAGCTGCCTTGCCCGGCGTTCGTACTGCGCGCATGCGCCTCCAGCTCCCCATCCAGCTGCTTGATCGCCGCCGCCCAGTTGCTGCAACCGATGGCCTCCACAAAGGCGCTACTAGTAATGGGCTCCTCCGACATTATGCCGCTGTCCTAACGCGGACTCCTCAATCCTCGCTATCAATCAGAGCACCTGAGGACGCCCCCTGACGTCCGGCAAGCAACCCTTGTTAAGGATCTGATTGGGATTGTGGGGATCGAGGGATTTGGGGGGATTTGCCTTGGGCCACACCCCACACAAACCACAAGACGCACGAGCTCGTGCACGAGGCTGCCATGGCGGCTGCCACTAAACCCCACACTGAACCTACGAGGAAGTAGCCACCAGTAAGCCTGATCGGAGTCCCAAACGCCGCCCGCGACCGCTCCCCTCCCACCCATACACAGTGACAGGCGCAGCGCCTCGTAACACACCACCGCTCTCCTCTCCTGCAATGAGCACAGCACACACGCTGCGAAACTTGCACCCCCCCACCCCCCCTTGCCCCCGCCTGTCTTAACTTCCATCCCATCCTGCCGCCCCAACAACCGCGCCTCTCCCACCGGCACGTCCACCCCGCACAGCCACGGGCCCCCCTCCCATCTCTCTCTCGGCCCCTGGCCTTCTGGTCCAGCGCCCTTGGCGCCTTGCCTTTATCATGCCGCTCATTCAGCACAGCACTCCTCCACACTCCAGCGGTGCGGTGTGGTCGCTGGGTAGAGTGCTGCGGCGGGTGTGCTACCAGCCCCGCTTCCAGTGGTTTGGGGGAGGGCTTTCTGGTCCCTTCATGGTTGTATACCTTGGGCCCGCCCTCCGGCCACTGGAGGGGTTGGGTGTGGAGCCTGCACTGTGGTGCTGCTTGCTGGGCGCCCTCCGCTGCGTGGTTGGCGCTACCGTGGGCTACTTTTGTAGCTTGACTTTTTTGGTGGGCCTCGTGCCTGCTCTCTTAAGTCCCGCTGGAGCTTTGGACCCGAACGTGTGACCGTCGGCAGTGGATTGTAAAACTCTCATCCAGCCATCTGGCGGCCCAATGCGAGCCGCGCATGTGTGCCACCTTGGTGCTATGCTCTCAGTCAACAGCAGCAGTCGGGACAGCCACCGTTCATCGCCACCGCAACACCATTCAACAGTGAACCCTGGTCCTGAAGGGACCCTCCTGATCGGAGTCTCTCAAGCATCCAATCCGAGTCTCAACCATGCAATTTTATTCAACATGTATCGTTCTGAAGAAACCCTCACCATCCGAGTCTCAACCGACGCTGCGCCAGCTCCCCTGCCCCCTCCACCAGCACGCGCGCCGCCGCCCCTCACCCACCCACCCACCCACCCAACCCGGTCAACACAACATGCGTGCACACACGCTCACACACACGCCAACTAGTGTGCCGCTGCCCCAGCCAAACACACACCGCCCCCCGGCCTAGCGGCCGAGCGGGTGCGCAAACCACTTTCCGCGCCTCTCGCGCCTCTCCTCCCAATCAGCCAGAGGGTGGTCCTCGCAGCCATCCCACCAGCCGCCGTCGCAGCCACCCTTGCCGCTATCACTGCCCTCATCATCACCGCCCTTGGGAGGAGGAGGGGGAGGAGGGACCTCGTCGCCTTCGCCCTTGTCGCCCTCGCCCTTGTCGCCTTCGTCCGTACTGGAAGACATCATGCCGCCGCCGCCGCCCTGCGCAGGTGTTTGGTCATGGGGTCAAGGGGCAAAGGTGTCTGGTCAGGGCCGGGGAGGAAGGGCGATGTCAGAAGAAAGCAGCATGCCGCCACCTGGTATGAGCGGTCAAAGTTGCTCGAGCCAGGGGAAACTAATTACTGAAATCCTTCCCGCTATTGATTGCGCCTAGTACACGCGGTCGAAGTTGTACGAGTCGAGGAAAACTAATTACTGAAATCCTTTCCCAGGGGACACCTGCCCAACAATGATTGTTTTCTGCTCTACACAGCCATTTGGCTGTATTCCGGCTGAACTTTGACCTTGAACACAGCTCAACCCATTCAGTGGATTGTTTGTCTGGTGAGCCCGCCAGAGAGAGCTCGTCTACAGGTCAAATGACCTGTATATGCGGTCAAATGGTCAACGGGAGGTCAACGGTCAACATCGTCAAAGCAAAATCCGGCTGTGGAAGAATTAATTGAAGATCCTTAAAAGAAAATCACTGCTGCCTGACTTAAACTGAACGTATGTGCCAGGGCACACGCACACAACCAACCAACCAACCAACCGTTGCATGAAGCGTTACATGCTGTGCTGTACTACTAACAGCAATACACCCCGGCAATTGTAACAAGGTTTTGACCCGTGCACTGGGAAGTCTTTCGAATAGCGGGTGACTGAACAGCGCCTGAATCGAGTGGATAGTACGCACACACCCACACGGACACACATCCATCCATCAGATCAATGCAGCTGGCACGCAGCGGGAAAACCTGTGCTAGCAGTACTAGGAGCACGTGTACCGACCGATGTACCCCGAATCAGTCTATATCCCCTTCTCCCCACACACACGCACATGCCGCATGTGACATGTGCTCATGCACACGTGAATGCACACACGCACACACAAACACGCACGCGCACATGCAAAAACGGTGCATGATGAGTGCACCTAACAAACACATGCACACACGCACACATGCACACACACACACATGCACACACACGCACACACACCTCGGCAGTCATGGGCTTGCCACCGGAGTACTCTTCCTGCGTGCCTTCCATCATGCCAACACCATCAACCATCATCACACACGCACACACGCACACACACGCACACACACACACACACGCACACACACACACACACACACACGCACACACACACGCACGCACACACGCACGCACGCACACACACACGCACACGCACACACACACACACACCTGGACAGTCATGGGCTTGGCACCGGTGTACTCCTCCTGCGTCCCCTCCATCATTCCACCATTGGCCATCATCCCACTGTCCATCGTTCCGCTGTCCGACCCCCCATTGCTGTAGCTGGCGGGGCATGCCGCGGCCCCGGTGCCGCCGGCGTACGGGGTCCCACACTCCTGCAGCCTGTACGGGGGTGGAGGAATTCAGGGCGTTTTGGGGGGAGGTTGTGGCTGCGGGTTGGGGGGGAATGAGGTGCCACCGGTGTGTGGGGTCCCGCACTCCTGGAGCCTGTGCGGGGGTGGAGAGGCAGGGTGTCGGCCAAGGGTAGAGGAATTGTTTTTACAGTTTTTACATGTACGCGCCCGGAGGGCCCAGGGCGTGGGTTAAGGCCCTAGACTAAAAGCCAGGGGGAGCTTGACTGGGAGAATTTAGGGCGTTTCGGGGGAGCTTGTGGCTGCGGGTTGGGGGGGAAAGAGGTGCCGCCAGCGTACGGGAGCCCGCACTCCTGGAACCTGTGCGGGGGTGGAGAGGCAGGGGTCAGTCAAGGGTGGAGGATTTTTTTTAACAGTTTTTACATGTACACGCCCGGAGGTCCCCGGGCCGTAGGTTAAGGCCTAGACTGGAAGTCTAAAGGGTGTCTAATGGGAGAAGCTGCAAGGCCACGCAGAAGGGTGGAGGAATTCAGGGCGTTTTTTAGGGAGGTGCGGCTGCGGGTTGGGGGAGGATAAGGCGCCGCCGGCGTACGGGGTCCCGCACTCCTGCAGCCTGTGCGGGGGGTGGGGGGAGGCAGGGGACAGTCAAGGAAAGAGGAGTTAACAGTTTTCACATGTACGCGCCCGGAGGTCCAGGGGGCATGGGTTAAGGTCTAGACTGAAAGTCTAAGGGGGGCTGAACTGGGAGAACCCGCAATGCCACGCAGAAAGGAAGAGGAATTCAGGGCGTTTTGGGGGGAGGTGGTGGCTGCGGGTTGGGGGAGAAATGAGGTGCCGCGTTGCCCTCACTTAGGACCCCTCCTGCGCCTACTGCAAACCCAGGACCTCCCCACGCCACAAGCACAAGTAACAAGTAACATGGGGTTCCCAGCTTAGCAGGCTACTCTGTTACTAGAGATCACCCGCCGACACTCCAGCACTTCGGTGCAGTAGAGTACTGCCAGCTCCCGGCCGATAGACTTCCGCTCCCGCCGGCTAGACTACCCCAAACAGTGGTCTCTGAGATACATGTCTGGCAAGGAACATATAAGAGAGGACCTTCCTCAGGGTCACAGTAGTGGCCTCGTGACCAGTCAAGCCGACAAAGCCGGCCGCGAGCACAGTCCAGTGATAAGCTCTCGTTCATGCCAAACGTGGCCTCTTGATACACGCCAAACGTGTGCGTGCCTGTCCGTTGCCCTTGGCTAGGACTCCTCCCTGCGCCTGCTGCAAACACAGGACCTCTCCCCGCCACAAGCTCAGTCCAGTGATAAGCTCCTGCTCACGCCAAACGTGTGCGTGCCTGTGCGTTGCCTGCAGCTAGGACCCCTCCCTGCGCCTGCTGCAAACACAGGACCCCCCCGCCACAAGCACAGTCCAGTGATAAGATCTCGGTTCATGCCCAACGAGCGGGCCTGTGCCCATGCCCGTGCCTGTGCATTTCCCTCAGCCAGGACCCAACCTGGGGATCCCTGCCCCTCCCTGCGCCTACCACACCCACCCCACCTCTCACATCCCAGACGCCCCACCACACTCAAAGTCCAGTCATGAAGTTTGGGTTGGGTTGCCACCCTGCCACAGCCAACCTCGAGATGCATGCCCCTCGCTGTGCCTGCTTTAACTCTTACGGCCCACACTCCCCACCACACTCACAGTCCAGTGATGAAGTCTCGGTCCACACCAGAAGCCGCTGCCTGTGGGTTGCCCCCCAGCTACAGCCAACCTCGAGATGCATGCCCCTCGCTGTGCCTGCTACAACTCTCACAGCCCCATACACCCCGCTCCACTCACAGTCCAGTGTTGAAGTCTCGGTTCACACCAAATGCCGCTGCCTGTGAGTTGCCCCCCAGCCACAACCAACCTGGAGATGCATTCCCGCTGTGCCTGCTACAACTCTCACAGCCCCAAACACCCCGCCTCAGGTTACAGGTTACAGGTTACAGCTTACAGCTTACAGCTTACAGCTTACAAGTTACAGCTTACAGGTTACAGGTTACAGTCTACAGTCTACAGTTAACAGTTAACAGTCAACAGTTAACAGTTACCAGTTTACAGTGTACAGGGTGCAGTGTACAGTGCGCACCCTAGGGGCGTGGGATTGAGGGAGCTGCGAAACGAGGCTAGCTACCATTCACCCTGTCCCACCCACTGTCTAGTGATGAACTCTTGGTTAATGCCAAAGGCAGCGGACTGTGGGTTGCCCCCCAGCCACAACCAACCTCGAGATGCGTACCCCTCGCTGTGCCTGCTACAGCTCTCACAGCCCAAAACACCCTGCCACACTCACAGTCCGGTGATAAACTCGCGGTCCACGCCAAACGCCCTTGCCTGTGCGTTGCCCTCGGCCAGTGTGACGACCTGGTCAAGGAGCTCGGGGTAGCACAGGCCTGCATACACACACACAGCAGCATACCCAGAAAAATAATTAGATAATGTTGTTGAAGAGCAACGCCAGGTGATTTTTAGAGGCGACGACCTGGTCAGGCAGCTTGGAGTAGCAGAGGCCTGCACACAAACACACAAGCACACACACACACACACATAGGGGCATGTGGTTTGCAGTTGGCAGGTTGCAGTACGTACCCTCAGGGCGTGGGATTGAGGGAGCTGCCTAAGAGGGGCATGCGCAGCAAAAAACATCGCTTGTTGTTGCAACAACGCGAGATGGTTGTGAGAAGGAGTGGGACGAAGGAGGCAGCTTGGGGTAGCGCAGCCCTGCACACACTCAACACACACACACACACACAGGAGCAAACGCGGCATAAAACCTCAGCAATTGTTGTTACAACGAAGCCAGATGATTGTTGGAAGGATTTGGACGAAGGAGGAGGCTCGAGAGTAGCACAGGCCTGCGCACATGCACCGACAACAACACCCATAACACCAACAATAACATCAGCACACAATGCCAGCTGGTGGTTATAGGGAGTGGGGCGCAAGAACAAGTGCCAGCCTGCGCACATGCAGCACTAACAACAGCAACGCCAGGTGGTTGTTGGAAGGAATAGGACGCACGAGTAAGCTCGGGCGTAGCACAAGCCTGAGCGCACGCACAACCACCATAAACAACAACAGTGAACAACGGTTGTAAGATGTAGTGGTGGGCAGGAGGCTTGAAGATAGCACAGACAGGCCTGCTCACACCCGCACCCGCAACAACAACAACACACCATGTCAGTTGAGCGTTCTCAGGAATGGGATGCGTATGCAGGAGGCAGCATAGGCCGAGCTTAGACCACAGACTGCCAGTGGTTCACCTGCACACACGCACTCACATGCACACACACACACACACACAAAAGTGCGCGTGCTCACACACACACACACACCTGTGGCATCCCTGATCAGGTGCCGGGAGAGATGGGCACACACACACACACACATATGCACACTCACATCCTGCGAGTGGCGCGCCATCACGGAACCCAGCCCACTTCTGACCCTGCGTGGCAAGCAGGGTACACGCAGGCGCACGCAGCGCAGCAAAATCGTGAGATGATGAGAGTTTTACAATCCACTTCTGGCGGTCACACTTACGGTTCCAAAGCTCCAGTGGGACTTAGAGAAACAAGGCTCAAGGCCCACAAAAGGTCAAGCTACAAGTAGCCCACGGTAACGTGAGAGGCAGTGGGCAGTGGGGATTCGGGAGTGGAGGGGATAGCACGGTGTGTGTTTATGTGCGCGTGTGTGTGTGTGTGTGTGTGTGTGTGTGTGTGTGTGTGTGTGTGTGTGTGTGTGGTGTGTGTGCAGGGTGCATTGCCAATACGGGGGTCCGGCCGCCACGGCGGCCGCGGCGCCGCAGCAGTGGGCATGCGCTGGTATGTAAGGAGAGCAGGGAGGGAGGGAGGGAGGGAGGGAGGCCATGCACATGCTAGAGACAAACCCACCGCCTCGCAGCAGGCCGCGGTGGCGCCAGACGCACACGGCGTGAGCTCGCGCACAACATCATCTTCGGAGAGCGCCGTGGCCGTGCTGGTGCACTCTTCACGCGACAGACCCTGCGCAGATCCTCTGAAGTAGATAAAGCACGCGGAGGGCGGGAGAGTTGGTGCAGTCAGCATCCGTGGGCGGATCAAAAAAGGCGATAAGGCGAGGCGGCGCGCAGGCACACACGCATACACACCCTAGGCAGAGCGACGCAGCGATTGCCAGAAGCAGAGCGATGGTGACGCGGTTATTCATCGTGCTTATGGAATCACGAATGGTGTGCGGCTATCGTGCGTCGCGAAGGCGTCTTTTGAGGGGACATCCAACTGGCATCCACACTCTTTGCTCGTGTCACGTAAGCGCGCTGCAACCTCAACACCGAACTTGCAGCAGACTTGCCTGCTGCAATTTGCATCAGCTTGAAACAAGGGAGTCTCGTGTGACGATCAGATGAGATGATGGTCACCACCACTTCAGATTCCGCCACCCACTCGCCTCCACATATACTCGCTGCGCCGACGCGGCCTGCGAACCATCCCACCGCTCAACCTTCCTGCCACCCTGCCGCCCTGCCCCAACCGCGCCTTGTAGACCACCATGCGCACCATGTGCTGTGACGGATGTTCAAAGAGCATGAAGCGAGACAGCGTGAGCGTTGCGCTCACGTGCTCACAACGTCGGAAGATTCAAGATTTGATGGCAGGGTGTCCATGGCTGGGCAAGAACCTGGAACTTGTAGCAGCCACCACCCCTTGCAACAGCCTTAGCTGCCCGCTGGTAGGCTGGCGCGCTGCGTGGCCTCTCGGGCTCTCCTAGTAGAGCTCCCCTAGACGTGTAGTCTAGGCCTCAACTCACGCCCCGGGGTCTTCCTGGCGCAAACGTGTAAACCCTGTGAAACCAGCCCTTGTTGCCGCCACGGTGGAGTCCAGGCGGTGCGTTCATTGCGCCACGTTGGTGGCAGCAAGGGAGCGTTTTAATCCCACGCTCCGACCCACTAGTGACACCGGTTGCCGTTGGACTTTACGCCGAGCAGGGTCGAGGACACTCTGTTTGACACCCTGTTTGACACATGCGACTGGAACATCAATCATTTACAGCCACCTCCCCCCTTCTGCGATTACATCTCTCCAAAGTACTGGTGAGCCCCCTCGCAGTCAGCCCCCTACCCGCACCCAACTGGCACCACCATTGCTGCCCAGAGATATAGGTTCCATCTCTCCAATACACTGGTGGGCCCCCGCTCAATCAGTCCCCTGCCCGCACACCCCACTGGCACCACCATTGCCGCCCCATTCTACCAGCCGCGATCCTCCCTCCACGCGGCCAGACCATCGCCCGCCTTCCAGTTACGAAGATCAGAGACGGAAGCGTCCGCGAGGGGGTGGGTGCCGCTTTTCACAGCCTTGGCTGCCTTGTCCAGCAGTGCACCAGGGCGCCAGCCACCGCCGCCATCACCGCCGCCGCTGCCGCCATCCTTTCCGTCGCTGGACCAGCCGCCGGCGACCGCGTCCTTGAGTCCAGCAGCCACCGCAGCGGCGGCAGCGGCCTTTTCAGACGCGATGCTCGTTGCTGCTTCGGCAGCGGGGGTCGCCTGCACAGTGACCAACAATACAAGAGGGTTTTACAATCACAGGCCGGTGGTCACAATCAGTTCCAGAGTTCTGGACAGCAGGATCAATCAGCAGGAGCCCTGCTAAAAGTCAAAAGAGGGGGGGGGGGCACGGCAGCGCCACCCACACGCGGCGGCGGGCACCAAGCAAGCAGCACGTCAGCCAGGCAGCACACTCAGCCCTGAAACGGTCAGAGGCAGACCCTAGGTATAACCGACCATAAAGCCAGGACCATGAAGGGACCAAGAAGGCCCAACCAACCCAACAGTGACAGAGGTGGTCAGCTACAAACGCGTGGACATACTGGTGATGCCGACACATGCACACACACACACATGCACACACACACACACACACACGCCCCCCTCCCCCCCCCACACACACGCATGCTGGTGACGCAGACACATGCGCACACACACACACACACACACACGCACACACACACACACCTTGATTGCGGCTGCCACAGCAGCAGCCACAGCAGCAGGCTTCTCGGCAAGTGTGGGGATCACCTGCTCGATGTGCATGGTGCAACAAGGGGTTCGGCTTCAGTCGCAGGTGCGTGAGCATGCTGGATGATGCACGCACACACACACACACACAACCAACCAACCAACCAAGCGTTACATGAGGCCGTTCGCATGCATCGGCAATGCTTGTACTACTAACAGCAACACACCCCGGCAATTGTTACAAAGTCTGACCCGTGCACTGGGATGTCTTTCGAATACGGTTGACACACACAACCAACCAACAAACCAACAAACCAAGCGTTACATGAGGCCGGCCGCATGCACCGGCAATGCCTGTACTACTGACACACACACACGCACACACACACACACACACACACACACAAACAAACAAGCAATCACGCACTGAGTACACGCACACACAAACACACACACACACACACACACACCTGGTCGATGCGCACGGGAGGGGGGCCGGGGGGCTTCTTCTCCTCCTGCGGCGGCGGCAGAGGGGGCGGCGCTGTTTCGGGAACCATCTCCTCACGAGTGGGCATGGGGCGCTGCTGCTGCGGGGGCGGCGGCGGGGGCGGTGGGAGGGCAGGCAGGGCGCGGTGGGGCGGCGGTGGGGGAGGCGGCGGCGGCGCTGGAGATGTAGGCACCATCTTCTCACGCATGGGTACAGGGCCAGTATCGACCTGCTTGGGCGGCGGCGGCGGCGGCGGCGGCGGCGGCGGCGGCAGCGCTGGTGGGGGCGGCGGCGGCGGCGGCGGCGGCGGCAGTGGCGCTGGTGGGGGCGGCGGCGGCGGCGGCGGAGATGCAGGCACCATCTCCTCACGGCCAGTATCAACCTTGTCAGGCTGCTCCTGCTTTGGCGGCGGCGGCGGCGGCGGCGGCGGCGGCGGCGGCGGCGGCGGAGGAGGAGATGCAGGCACCATCATAGGTGCAGGGCTATCGACCTGCTTAGGCTGCTCCTCCTTCGGCGGCGGCGGTGGCGGCGGCATCTCCTCTGGTGCGGGCATCTCTGGCGCCGGCATATCCTGTGGCGCTGGCGTCTCCTGTGGCGCTGGCGCCGGCACCTCCGCTGACGGGCATGTGGCGGCCCCGGTGCCGCCAGAAAACGGGGTGCTGCACTCTTGCAGGCTGCGGGCGCAGGTGGTGGAGCGAAGTTGTGGGAAGGTCTTCAGCCAGCGTATGTGTTCGGTGTTGGAGTTGCTTGGGGGTGAGGGGAGAGAGGGGAGGTACGTGGATGGGTGGGTGTGAGGAAGATCGTCAGCTTTGGGTGAGGTGCCTCCATGCGTACGGAGGGCGGCACGCCTGCAGCCTGTGCGTTGGCCACGGGGCAGGTGACTGCTCAAGCTGCGCGCGGTGGTGGTGTATCTAAGTAAGCCTGCTTTACTTCTCGGAGTTGCTTGGAGGTGATGGGTGAGGGGAGATACCACCAGCAAACGGAGTGCAGCACTCGTGCAGGCTGCGTGCAAAGGTGAAGGATGAAAGTCGAGTTGTCACAGTCTTCATTGTGTGCTTTAGGTGGGGTTGCTTGGGGGTGAGGGAAGAGGGGATATACCACCAGCAAACGGAGTGCAGCACTCGTGCAGGCTGCGTGCAAAGGTGAAGGATGAAAGTCAAGTTGTCGGACAGTCTTCATTGTGTGCTTTAGGTGGGGTTGCTTGGGGGTGAGGGAAGAGGGGAGATACCACCAGCAAACACAGTGCAGCACTCATGCAGGCTACGTGCAAAGGTGAAGGATGAAAGTCAAGTTGTCGGACAGTCTTCATTGTCTGCTTTAGGTCGTGGGGTTGCTTGGGGGTGAGGGGAGAGGGGAGGTGCCGCCAGCAAACGGAGTGCCGCACTTCTGGAGGCTGTGTGTGGAGGTGGTGGATGGAAGCAAAGGGCTTTAGTTCTCGGAGTTGCTTGGGGGTGAGGGGTGTGGGGAGGGTTCCACCAGCAAAAGCAAGAGTGCAGCATTCCTGTACAGCCTGGCCATAAGTGTTGTCCTTGGCGCAAAACTGGTAGGCTGGCGCGCTGCGTGGCCTTGCGGGCTCTCCTAGTAGAGCCCCCCTAAGAGAGCCCTCCCAGATGTGTAGTCTAGGCCTAAACTCACGCCCCCGGGGCCTTACGGGCGCGTACGTGTAAACCCCGTAAAACCCTGGCGCAAAAGATGAGGAGGCTGGAACTGCAGCAGTGACCCACATTCCGACGATGAACGCACGGTTGATGCCGAACTGCTTGGCGAGCGCCTGTCCTTCAGCCAGGCCGATGACCTGGTCGAGGAGCTCGGGGTAGCAGAGGCAGCCCTTGAGGCGCGCGCCCTCGCGGAACCCAGCCCAGGATTGGCCCTGCGAGGGCACATGCAGCGGGGCATGCGAGCAGATGTGAGGATGATGGATGTTACAGTCAGGGACACCTCTAGGGCTCGGGGTGGCAGAGGCAGCCTTTCAGGCGCGCGCCCTCATGGAACCCAGTCCAGTACTGGCCCTGCGGGGGCACATGCAGCGGGGCATGCGAGCAGATGTGAGGATGATGGATGTTGCAGTCAGGGACACCTCTAGCTAGAGGTGTACACGACCGTGCCCGGCGCGTAGGGCCCGAGCACCTTGATGAGATGGCTGGCTACTGGTGGTAGGGGACTCCAACTCCGCAAAGAGCATGGGCGCACCCATGCTCCAGGTCCCCTACCGCAGCGGCAGCAACCGCTTATTGAAGTAGGTGCGCGCAGGATGCATGCAAGCAGAGCAGATGCATGCAAGCAGATGCATGTGGGTAGCAGTGGCTCTGGCGGAAAGTGGGGAGCGGGGAATATGTGTGTGTGTGTGTGTGTGTATGTGTGTATGTGTGTATGTGTGTGTGTGTGTATGTGTGTGCATGTGTGTGAGTGTGTGTGTGTGTGTGTGCATGTGTGTGTGTGTGTGTGCAACGGAGCCCAGGTATCTCAGTGCCATCATATCGACCGCCATGCGGCCCGAGCCAGCGCTCAACTTGAGCTACCGAGTTCCTCCAGCCGCCACCGTCCCGCCCACCGCCCACTGCCCTGTCGTTCATTCGACCCCACGCCCCACCTCAAGAGACCCACCGCTTATCATACTGCCGCCCCGTCGACCTCCATACACCCACATGCTCGTCACATGCAGTTGCCCCTCCCCATGCGCCATATGCGCGCACATGCACCCCATGCACCCCCCCCCATGCTACCAGCGCCTATGTATGCGCCATGTGGCCGGGCCACAGTGTGGCTCCCTCCTCTCTCCCCTCTCCTCCCTCCCTTCTCCTGTCTTCCACCCCTCCATCCCCACTGCACCCCACCCCATCCTGTGCCCCCCGCCCCTCCTAACCCTCCCCCGCCCTCACCCTCTCCCTCCGACTACCCTCCCGCTGCCTCCCTCCCACTGCCTCCCACTTGCACGACTACCGCTGTTCGGATACGACTTCGCTCTATGCCGGCGGCGCCATCACCTTCTTCCGGCTCACGCCGGTGACTTTTGCGCCCACTCCGTCACGTTCTACGCCCTCCGCAAACATCCATCTCTTCAACTTCACACGCGACATCCCCGAGCGCCCCGAGTTCGCCGAGCGAGTCACCACCGAGTGGATCATCTTAGCATGATTTCCACAACTGTGGAAGTCCTTCTGCCGACACCTAGTTTAAACTCAGTCGAGGCGGATTGACGAACACAGCCGTCAATGACCCGCCACTGCCCCTTTCCCCCACTGCTTTACGAATGAGGTTGTTCACCCTCTTGCTGGCGCACGGTTGGTCTCCCGCCTTCAAACGGAATCTCCTCAATTGATGACTAGAAAAAGCCTATCTAGGTCTGCCGTGCAGAGTTCTCTGCAACGATATCTCTCTCTCTCTATCTGTGAACGTATGTATTGGGGAGACGAGGGGCCGTGTGTGCACCGACACCACCAGCCGCACCGCTTCGCAACACGCCGCGGTCGCTTTGCCAGATGCACACGGTGACAGTTCGCGTATGACATCGTTCTCTGTCAGGGCCAAGCCGACCCGCAGGCACTCGTCGCGCGGCAGGGCCAGCTGAGCGGAGGCTCTGCGTGGGGGCAGAGAGAAGGCGGGGGGGTGTATGTCTCTATCCCTCTCCCCCTCACTCTCCCTCACCAGCACCAGCGTTTATTCACAAGCGCAAGTGCAAGTAGGGGGAGGGTTGAGCCTGGGGTGACCCCTCAAGGGGACGGGTTGGCAGCCAACGCGCGCGCCCAGCAACAGAGCACCCACCCGATGCAGAACGCCGCCGCTCCGACGAGCAGCAGCAAAAAGATGGGCGGATGTTTCATGTCTCGTTGTGGTGCTCAACTGAATGGTCGGCCGGGCGATGTGAAGCTGAGGGGAGTGGGGAGTGGGAGTGGAGGCTTTGAAAGCGGCCCTGGTATGGCGTTCGCACCAGATGCGAGGACGCTGCGAGGACGCCACGTGGGCTAGAATGCATGCTTTTGGCTCTCAGCATCCCTGGCTGCTCAGAACAGCCTCGAATGGGTTATGAAAAAACCGTCTCTGTTTTTATTAGGGGTTTACGCCTCGCCCGCTTTTCGGCGATAGGTCGGCGATCGCATTTGCGCCACGAGGTCGTAAGAAATCACAATGGTTGTCGGTACTAAATGTCCCGTTATCGGCGGGATGACTTGGCTGAAGGGAGAGCCTTGCGTCATTCCATCGGCGTCGCAAGTGCTTGTCCTTGAGTTCTGGGCCACGTGGTGCCCTCCATGCAAAGCCACGATCCCGGTACGTGCTTGGTAGCTCCTGGAAGTGGCGTGCTGCTGCAAAGCCATGCCATGCGCAGCCATGCAGGCCATGCAGCACAGCACGACTGCTAGTGGGGCAGTGTACTATAGGCTTCCCAATGCTGCCGGCGCTGCAGACCCCTCAATGTCTCCTCCCGTCTCTCAGTACCCCCACACACACCCCACTGCGCGTTGGGCAGTCCCAACGCGCATTTGGGCCTTCTCTCCACACACGCACACGTACACACACACACACACACACACACACACAGCACCTCACCAAGCTGCAAGCCAAGTACAAGGACCTCGGCGTGACGTTCATCGGGATCTCGACGGATGAGGACGCCAACGCGGCGCGCAGCTTCGTGGACAAGGCAAGTTTGCCAAAGGCTTTCTACTAGGAGGCTTTCTCCTAAAGGCTTCAGGACCTTGCGCAGCGCCTGTGCGCCCCCCCCCCTGCCCACCCACCCCGCCCACGCACACCTGCCCCTAAAAGTTGAAACTTTTAAACAAGCCGCTGGCGGCGGCGACGCGAGTTTGGTGCACCGTCGACGCAACACGACCCACCCCTCCCGACTCAAGTTTTGGAAGTGGCACCAAACCTCGCACTTATCGTGCGAGCTAGCGTGAGAAAGGCCTTGGGCTCGAAGCTTTGAGGCCAGAACTCACTCATGCGCGTGCTGTGCTGCGCTGCGCTGCGCCGTGCTGAGTTGTGCTGTGCTGTGCCGTGCTGTGATGTGCTGTTCCCCCCCATAGATGGGCAGCCAGATGGAATACACAGTCGCCCTCGACGCGGGCAAGCAGGCATGCTTGCTGTACTGCGCTGCGCTTGATGTGCTGTACTGTGCTGTCCCCCCCCCCCACACAGATGGGCAGCCAGATGGAATACACAGTCGCCCTCGACGCGGGCAAGCAGGCCTACCAGCACTCTCTCTCTCTCACTCATGCGCGCTGTGCTATGCTGCGCTGTGCTGTGCTGTGCTGTGATATGCTCTGCTGCCCCCCCCCCCCCACCACACACACACACACACACACACAGATGGGCAGCCTGATGATGATGATGATGGATCTTACAGTCTGTGTGACACCAGTAATGATGTATAAGACCGGTGTCGGCGCTAGCGCCCGACACCTTAAACTCAGTTTCAGTGGGAAACTGGCTGGCTACCTGGTAGGGGTGAGGGTAAACCCCCACACGCGCGCACGCACTGGACCTAGACAGGACACTGGGCCCCCAGATCCACCCTATACCACCCAGGTAGTGACAGCAACGCATTGTTGGTGTGCGCCTGTGTTCTACTACTAGTCCCGCCGCCGCCATTGGCTCCAGCAATCTCCTCCATGCCCGCCAGCAATCTCCTCCACGCCCGCCAGCAATCTCCTGTATGCCGCCAGCAATCTCCTCCATGCCCGCCAGCAATCTCCTGTATGCCCGCCAGCAATCTCGTCCATGCATGGGCGCCGCCATGCGATCTCCATGCGCCGCGCCGCGCTCTATGCGCGCCAGCACCCGTACCACCCGCCTCATTCCCGTTCTTTAGCCATTCCCGTGACACCTATGGCTGATCCTTGTTCCGCCGTCCCCTTTGGCATCTGTAACCCGTATCCTCTCCCTGTAGCCTCATTCCCCGTTCTTAACCGCCATCTCCATTATGGTGCCCGCCCGCTGGTGGGGCCTCGCCTCGCCCCATGCCGCACGGCTAGTGTATTGATTGCTGCGCCATCTATAATCTGCGCCTTGGGGCAGGGAACCCCTGCGCCACAACCTCCTCACAAAGCCTAGCCGCATGTGCCTCGCTTCCCATGTTTCTCAATTTCTCGCCATCCGCTTCCATGCTGCCGCCTGCAATCTCCTCCACGCCCGCGAGCAATCTCCTCCATGCCCGCCAGCAATCTCCTCCATGCATGCACGCGCAGAGCGCCGCCATGCAACCCCCATGCGCCGCGCGCGCCATGCGCGCGCCGCGCCCGCCAGCTCCCGTAGCCTCATTCCCCGTTCTTTACCCATGCGCCGTGACGCATTAGCCTTGTCCGCCGTCCTCTGGCATGCATAACCCGTAGCCTCATCCCCGGTAGCCGCATTCCCCGTTCTTAGCCGCCATCTCCATTATGGTGCCCGCCCTCTGGTGGGGCCTCGCCTCGCCCCATGCCGCACGGCTGGTGCATCGATCGCGTCGCCATCTAATAATCTGCGCCTTGGGGCAGGGAACCCCTGCGCCGCAACCTCCTCACAAAGCCTAGCCGCATGTGCCTCGCTTCCCATGTTTCTCAATTTCTCGCCATCCGTCTCTCTCTTCCATCCAGGCACAGTAAACCATTAGGAGCCGCAATCTGCTTGAGTTCCGATCGTTGTGAGAGGGGGTGCATGCTCGCCGCAATTCTCGCCATCGTGCATCGTGCTCTCCATCGTACCGCTGCCCCATCTGCCACATAGCCTCGCCCCATCAGGACCAGTTCATCAGTAGCGCTGTGCGTCACAGCCGCTCAGGGTAAATTTCCAGATTTTCAGCCGCCCAGTACCAAGCGCAGTTGTCCCGGTTGTCCGCCATCGAGCGGCGCCAGGGCGGGAGCCCCTGGCGAAGAGCTTATGAACTTAACATGATAGAACTTCTAGACATGCCCCTACCTCTCACCCCGAACCCGCTGTTGGATTCAGATGGCGCCAATGCCAGCCACAATCTCCTTCGGGCAAGCAGGCCTACCAGCACTCACATGCTCTCTCACTCATGCGCACTGTGCCGTGCTGTGCTGTGCCGTGCTGTGCTGTGATGTGCTGCCCCCGCCACACACACCCCACACACAGATGGGCAGCCAGATGGAATACACAGTCGCCCTCGACGCGGGCAAGCAGGCGTAGCAGCACTCACTCGCTCACACGCATGCGCGCTGTGCTGTGTTGTGCTGTGCTGTGCTGTGTTGTGCTGTGATGTGCTGTCCCCCACACACACAGATGAGCAGCCAGATGGAATACACAGTCGCCCTCGACGCGGGCAAGCAAGCGTACCAGCACGCTATCTCTCTCTCTCACTCATGTGCGCTGTGCTGTGCTGTGCTGAGCTGTGCCTTGCTGTGCTGTGCTGCCCCCCCTCACCCACAGATGGGCAGTTACAGTTACAGTTACATGGCATTCCAGCTAAGACAACACTAGTCCTAGTGCCACCGCCCTGTGAAAGACGATAGCCACCAGCCGGTTACCTGCCGTCTAGACTACCGCTCCCGCCGGCTAGTTTAGACCCAAACAAGTCCCTGAGGGACATGTCTGGCAAGGAGCGTATAGGAAAGGACCGTCCTCCTCCTGGCCTTTGAGGCCAACCACGCCGGCTGTGCCGACTGGCGGCGCTGAAGCAGAAAAGTCCCCGCCTGGCATGGTGCATGGTTGTCCAACTCCATGCATGGGGCTCTGCCTGCGCCCCATGCGTCATGCATGGCCAGGTCCCACCCTCCAGGGGGGCCTGGGCAAACAGAGTCGTCATGGCAGGCTGCCTGAAGACCAATGCCGACGCCAGTCACCGGCAGACGAGTGCCCCCGAGGGTGAGCGCGGTGACAAACGCTGCGATGGTGAAGCGGATAAACTCTGTTGTTGCCTCGGCGGTCACCACCGCTGAAGCCCTGATGGTAGCTCGCCCCCACGAGCAGCCATCTTGACCGATGTCCAGCATGCATTGACGGGCGCCAGCTCCTCCGCTCGTCGATCAACTCGTCGAGATCGGTGCCGCATGGCGTCCTGCATGGGAGGAGGATAAGGGCCGTCTCCCAGCACGGGTCGCGGCAGCGCCGCGGCTTCTCGCCAAGCCATGACAGCGCCGGGCAAGCCGCTCCTGTAGTTTCCACCGAGGGACAGTCTAGCAGGAGCCAGGCCAGTCGTATTTTATCCCGCTCGTCAGCGGCACGGAGATCCTAGTCACCAGCAGCGCCGCATTGCTGGGTCCAGGGCTCGGCGACGAGAACGCGCCTCCGTTATGGGCAGCCAGATGGAATACACAGTCGCCCTGGACGCTCGCATGCAGGCGTACCAGCACTGTCTCTCTCGCACGCATGCACGCTGTGCTGTGCTGTGATATGCTGTCCCCCCCCTCCTCAGATGGGCAGCCAGATGGAATACACCGTCGCCCTGGACGTAGGCAAGCAGGCGTATCAGCACCCTCTCCCTCTCTCTCTCTCTCTCACTCATGCGCGCTGTACTGTGCTGTGCTGTTCCCCCCCCACAGATGGGCAGCCAGATGGAGTACACAGTCGCCCTCGACGCGGGGAAGCAGGCCTACTCGCTAATGACCGCGGCCGGCGCGCACGGAATCCCGCACGCGTTCGTCGTCGACCGCTCCGGAACGATCCGGTACAGCGGCCACCCTGCAGAGCCCAAGTTTGAGGCGGCCCTGAAGGAGGCTGCTGCTGTGGCGGCACCCAGGGAGCAGCTGGCGCTGCTGCTGGTGACGGACAGCTACGAGGAGCTCATGGCCAAGGTGTGCAATTGTATGCACACACATTCACACACACACACACACACACACACACACACACCAGTGGTGCAGAAAGCCGTGACGCGGTTACATGCGTCACACGAGAGGGTCGTTTGGCGGGACGTCCGCGTCACGCCAGAGTGCGGAGTGTGACGCGTTTTAAGTGAAAGTGTTCGGGGATTTCCACACTTTCGCGTCACAAGATCGACCCCAATCGCTCCAAAGCGGCCCTTCGGCACGTATTCCGCGTCACAAGACCGCCATCATGCCAAGAAAATCTGCATCACTGACACACACACACACTGACACACCAACGCACACATACACACATCAGGGGTTTCCTTCCCGATCGGGAAACGGAAAAAATCGTGCTCAGAGGGCGCGATCCCGATTGTTTCGGGTAGGGTACGTTCGGGGAAAACGACGTCCTGAGACGAATTTTCCGGGGAAAAGTGTGAAATCGTCGATTTTCACACTTTTCACGCGATTCTTCGGGCTGCATCCCGAAAACCCGAGGAAACTGGGAAAGCCTCTTCGGGAAGAACGAAAGGATGACTGACCCCAAGGAAACCCCTGACACACACCATCGCACAATCGCAGGGCGCCAAGGAGCTGCGCACGATCCTGACCGACCGCGGCATCGACACGCGCGACTGCCTCGAGAAGTCTGACTTTGCACGGAAGGTTGTCGAGATGTGCGCAAACGTGACGTACTACAAGTAGTGGGAGGCATACTACAAGAGTATTTCAAGTAGTGGGAGGCGTACTACAAGCATACTACAAGTCGTGGGAAGCAGACTTCAAGCGAACTGCAAGTAGTGGCGCAGACAGATGACATACTACAAGAAGGAGTCTGTCTTGTGAGACCCAGCCGCAAAAGGTGCTGGGTCAAGCTGACATGTGTGTCGAGCGGCTGCTCACTGCAGTGGAAGCTGTGGCAGGCTGTGGCTGCGGTTGAGCGATGGTAGAGTGGCATAATAGCAAACAACATAAAGTCATGTTGCAGGTGATTGCTCTATATGCAAACTCTCCCTTTGTCGTCAGGTATGGGTAGCGGGGATGGGGCTTCTAAGATCCCCGCCTGTGCAAGCCTGCCCCGTGTCCTTTTATAAGGGAATCATCATCCTGCACCTTTGCAAAGCTGCCTCATGTCCCCTTTGTCAGTACACTCCCATGGCACATCCTCGAGAACTTTATAGCTCAGGTCTTGATTGAATTATCAGCGGTGCTGTGTGCTTGTTGTGAGCTGATTGAGCGATGCTTCAGCTGTGTGCTGGCTGTGTGGGTACAACGGCCCGGCCAGTGATTGGCTAACTGCAGAAAGAGACACTGCTAACTCGAGAGCTATCTCACCAAGATGCTTCAAACAACAGTACCATCACTAAGACAAGGGTGCTCCACACAAAGTTGACAACTCATCATGATACATACATCCTTTTAAACACAAAACCCCGGCTGTATACATGTATGTGCATCGACGGATAGCACTCGATGTCCCTCACCCCCACCCCATGACAGAGCCTCAAAATGAAGCCTTCGAGCTTCAGATTAAGGCCGAATGGTGCACGCTGCGATCACAGCAGCTTCAGGAGGTCGGCCTCGATCTGCGTCGGCGCCGTCGTTGAAGGGTAGCGTGCGATGACGGTGCCAGCCTTGTCGACCAGGAACTTCGAAAAGTTCCATTTTATGTCCGAATTGAGCAGGCCGCCCTTCTGCGACTTGAGGTAGTCGAACACGGGGTCGGCCTCGGGGCCGTTGACGGCGACCTTGGAGAAGAGTGGGAACGTGGCGCCGTACGATTGCTGGGCAAAGCGCTTGATCTCGGCGTTGGTGCCCGGCTCCTGTCCTCCGAACTGGTTGCATGGGAAGCCGGCGACGACGAGGCCCTGCAGGGTGTGTGTGTGGGGTGGGGGAGGGGTGGGGGGGGCACAAATTGGTGGCGTGGTTGTTGCAGCCCGGCTCCTGGAAACCGGCAGCGGCAAGGCCATGCTGTGAAAGTGTGCATGTGTGTGTGTGTGTGTAAGTTTGTATGTTTGTGTGTGGATGTGTGTGTGTGTGTGTACGTGTGTGCATGTGTGCGTTGTGCACTGCCCCCCCCCCCCCACACACACCTTGCTCTTGTACTTCTTGAACAGTTGCTCCAGCTCGGTGTACTGCGTGTGCGTGTGTGTGTGTGTGTGTGTGCGCGTTGCGATTGAGAAAAAGCGCGCTTACACACTTGGGGCGTGAAGCCGCATGATGGTGCAAGGTTCACAACGAGCACACAACCACATCCTGACCAACAGACACAGAAACACAGCCTCGCGCATGTGCGCGCACACACACAGAGCATGCAACACACGCACACACATACACCTGGGGCGTGAAGCCGCATGCAGACGCAAGGTGCATAACGAGCACACACACACACACACACACACCTGGGGCGTGAAGCCGCATGATGATGCGAGGTTCACAACCAGCACGACCTTCCCCTTGAACTTATCAAGCTTGACAACCTTGTTGTCAATGTCCTGTGAGAAGGAGGTTTTCTTTTCTTTTTTGAAGGTGGTGAGAATGTGCCGTGAGACCCCCAGGTTCCTCCTGTGATGTTCCTACTGTCGTGATTGGTGGGGATTTTGTAGGGGAGTGTGTTGGGTGGATGCCATGTTATTGCTGTCCTGGGCAGTGCACAGACTGGAGCCACAAGGGGCTCAATCATTGCATGCGCCATGTGTGGTAGACCCATGCGTAGAGGTGCTTCATGCACCCTCCTAGCCCAAGCCTCCCCCCCGATCCCTGACCCAAGCATGTCGACTGGACCTTGCGCGCCTTTGATGGCACAGGAGACGGTGATCGGGGGGTCCAATCGCCCAAATCGTGGTGGCTTCTCCGCCAGCCACACGCTCGTGATTGCAGCCCGTGCAAGCGCCCAGCTCACCTTGACCTCATAGTCGTAGAAGGATCCCTTTGCTGGTGCCCCACCGCCGAAGATGGCGGAGACGGAGACAGTGGGGACGCGGCGTGCAGCCGTGACGCGCACTGGGCGAGCAACCCCAGGCCTTGAGAGCATCGCGTGGCGGGGGGCGAGGGACTGCATCATTGTGGTACGGTGGGAGATGTGGCTCAGGCATGGGATATGCTGGTCTTGGACTCGCCAGATGTGTGGGCGCTGGTCCGCGCAGCCCCAGCCGCATGTTGCCAACCTCGGTGGGCCTTTTTGCCTCTTTTGCCTCTCTTTGTCTCTTTTTGCCTCTTTTTGCTTCTTCACTTGGCAGAACCTCGTGGGGCAGGTTGAGTGGCAGGTTAGCCTGCAGCGATGGTGAGGGTAGAGGCACTGATGCGGCGCCTACGCGGCTTCTGGCAACAGGCAACAGCGGCTACAGGTGCATCCAGTTCTAGAAGACGCAAACACGAGGCCCTGCTTATGGTCCAAACAGCGGTCTCACTTCCACGCGCAACGCCTAGTCATCTTCTCGCCATCACCCCTCACACGCTTTCGTCGCCGCCAAGGCTGCGGGCAAGCGGGCGCAGTTCCACCACGCGCGCCTCGTGGTTGACGGCGAGCAGGTGGCTGCACCTGCTTGCTAGTTGCACTTCCTCTGGGTGTGTTTGAAGGGGAGGTGGGTCACCCGCGCGCGGTGGCGGGTGCAGTGTGGTCGCTGGGTAGAGCGCTGCGGCAGGTGTGCTACCTGCCCCGCTTCTGGTGGTTTGGGGGAAGGCCTCTGGTCCCTTATGGTTTATACCTTGGGCTGTCCTCCACCCACTGGAGGGGCTTTGGTGAGGTGCCTGTGGCCTGTGTTGCTGCTTGGCGCCCACCACCCAGTGTGGGTGGCGCTACTGTGGGCTACTTTTGTAGCTTGACCTTTTGGTGGGCCTTGTGCCTGCTGTCTGATAGTCCCGCTGGAACTTTGGAACTGATTGTGACCGCCGGCAGTGGATGTATAACACTACTCTCTCTGCCCCCCCTCAACGCCAGTCTGCCATGTGCCGCAAGCGTCGTCTCGCACCCACAATCCCCGCGCCATGAGTGGTGCAATCAAACCAGCTGCATTTTACAGGCTGTCACAAACGAGACGGGCACCGCCACACTCTGCTCCCCCCCCTGCGTGCGCCACAACTCTGGCTCCCTCTATCACCCCCTGCGTGCCTAGCTACCTGCCACAGCTCTGAGCATGGTGAAGGCCAATCTGGTGTGTTGCGCTCTGATCATCCATACACCGCGCAATGCCATGCGCGTGCGCATGCCCTGAAGAGATGGTGACGTGCCCTTATTGCGCGTTCATGCCCCTCATGGTGTGACCCAGCAGTCACTCTGATGGCGCGACCCATCAGTACATCGCACAGTACGACTTGAGCGTGCGCACGAGCAGCGACACGCCGTCGAGCGTGCGCATCCGCATCGCTGGCTCTGCGCATCGCCCCGCCAGCTCCTCCACGCGCATACACGTCTCCTGCAGTCGTGACATGAAGTACGCCAGGTCTGCGTGGCTGCCCAGCTTTGCGGCGTCCTCCTCGGTGGGTGGGTTCAGGTTGTGCAGGTCGAGCGACGCGGCGGCCTCGTCCAGGAGGTGGTCGGTCGGCTGTCCGCTCGCCTGCCGTCTGACTCTGTCGCCGCCTCCGTTGGGCGTGCTCAGCGGGAACGGGCGCGGAAGGTAGCGCAGGCAGTGCATCGTCAGCACCGCAAGCGCGTTCTCAGCACTGAAGAGGCAGCGACCGAGCTGCGCGTCCAGACGGGAGGAGGACAGCGCAAGGTAGTGGCGCGCGAGGCGGCGGCGTCCAGGCAGACCGCCACCCGTCGACGGGGCAGCAGCAGCAGGCGGAGCGCCGCCAGCAGAGGTCGAACCGCCGTTGGACTCGGCCTGCGTGTGTTTGTGTCAGTGTTGTTGGAATTGTGGTGCGTGGGCCACCGCAAGGTCAAGGCTCGAGTGAGCGACTGGGGTCGCGTATGCATGCACATAGCAGCTCACATGGCACGCCCATTACCTGCGCCGCCGCTCGCAGGGCGCCCTGCGCCGCTGCGCCGCCTGCCGGCCCATACTCCCTCAGCTTGGCCGAGCATGTGGCCTCGTCCAGCTGGGAGTCGGGGGCGCGCAGCAGAGAGAGAAGCTCACCGAGCTCGTCTAGCACCTGTGCGTTGGGGGCGAGGGGGGGGGGGCAAGGGAGTGTGCTGGTGTGTGTGCGAGGGGGAGAGAGAGAGGTCGAGGGAGAGAGAGGTCGAGGGAGAGACAGCAAGATAAGAGACGTGCAGACGGAGGGCGGAGTTCGATTTTTGCTTTGGAGCTCGACCGGCTGGGTGTGGTGGTGGTGGTGGCAACCTCTACTATGGGGTGGCAGCGGGCGCACCTGCGCCGCGTCAACTGCCGCCTGCTCTGCCAGCTCTCGCATGAGCATGAGGCTTGGCCGCGCGGTCGCGGGGTCGAGTTCGCTGCGCGTCCCGCTGCTCCCGCCCGCGCCCACGCATCTGAAAAGCGCGCTCTCTCCGACGTTGGACTGCGCCACGGCGTCGCACAGGTAGCGCGCAAGGGCAGCGCGCAGGGAGGACACGCGCGTGGCGCGCGCGAGCACCGACGCGCGCGTCACCCCGGGCGTGCCTACGAGGCTTGCGAGGCTGCGCACGTACGGGCTCACGCTGCGTGCGTCAACGCAGCAGAAGGTGGCCGCGAGGCGGTAGAGCGAGTGGCGCAGGCCCTCCCCGTGCGTGGGGTGCAGGCTGCCCCACACGGGGACGAGGCGCGTGAGCAGGGAGGTCACCAACTCTGCCTGCTCAAGCTCACGCTCGCCAGGGCTCCAGTCGCGGCCGCCGCTGCCGGCAGCGTCGCGCAGCACCCGATCCAGTGCGCGGTAGTGCGCCTCCACAAACAGGCGTGCGCCGTCCCGCACCGCAGCTGCGTCAGGGAGGCTGCTCACTACGGACAGCACCAGGCGCAGGCACGGCGCGAGCACGTGGTGCAGGCGGTAGCGCAGAGAGTCAAGCTGCGCGGACGTGCTGCCGCGCAGGGCGCCCGCGTCCTCAGGCTCCAAGTCAAGCGCACCGCACCCAGTGGCGTACTGCAGCGCGTGCAGGGAGTGCAGGCGCTGCGCGCTGAGCTGGCGCTGGCGCGGTGGGCCGGCCTCGGCGAGCCGTAGCAACAGGGCGAGCTGAGCCTCAATCACGTACACGCTGCGGCGCGCGCGCTTGCCGCTCGGCTGCACCAGCACCTGGGTGGCGTGTGATTGCAAGGAGGGATACGTTGGGGGGGTGGGGTGGGGGGGGCAGGTGCGTTGTCAAGAGGGGTCAGCGGCAACACGCCAACCTTGTGGCAAACAGGAAAATGAAACAGACAACAAATCACCCAACCACACACACCTGGTGCGGCAGCGTCGTCATCAGCCGCAGCGGCGCCTGCACACACACACAAACACACACACACACACTCGCACACACCTGGTGCGGCAGCGTCGTCATCAGCTGCAGCAGCGCCTGCGGGACGTTGGACGAGTAAAGTGCGGACGCGATGGCGCCGGCCTGCGCCTCGTCACCACCTGGGGTGCGGCAGTACGGAGTTGGAGAGTTGGAATCTGCACTGAACTGTGTCCCTTGGCACATCAGGAGGTATGGGCGGGCGATCTTGGTCGACAGCAAATCAACGCCTGAACCACACGCTTCACCTGGTGCCCCCAGCAGTGCGCTCAGCAGGTGGAGTGCGAGCGCCTGGTGCAGCTGGTGCGAAGCTGGGTCGAGCGCGTCGCGTGCCAGGAGCTCAACAAGGGAGGGGCCCTGTGTGGGGAGGGGGTGGGATGTTAAGGAGTGCATGTGTGGAGGCACACAACACAACACCCACATCGCGACCTAGCACACACACGTGCACGCGCACACACAAACCTGCTCGCACAGCAGCGCCGCGTTGCCCCTCTCCACCGCGTCTTGTGTCGCGTCGAGCCGCGCAGCTGCCGCGCCCGCGGACGCTCCGTTGTGATGCTGCGTGTGTGTGGGGTGTGTGGGGAGGGGAGGTGTGCGTGCCCGTCTGTTGGTGTGTGTGTGTGTGCGTGTGTGTGTTGACCGGTACAAACATGAACACGCGCGGTGTTGTTCGCAACCGCGGGAATACCTCCCTGCTCAAGCCCTTGCCCCCCTCCCCCCAGGTGCAACAAGAAACACACCTGCCCTGCAACAGACACCACCAGCACACCGCCCACGCGTTTGTGTGTGTGTGTGTGCGTGTGTGGTGGTGGTGATGGGGTGACCGGACCGAACAGGAACACGCGTGATGTTCTTTGCAACCGCGAATAACAAGTAACGCACCTGCCCTGCGGCGGACAACATCAACGCACCGCCCGCGCGTGCGGGCGTGGGCGTGGTAGGGTGCGGCCCTGCACCGCCAAGGCCCCAGCCCTCGAGCACAGCTTCTAGGACGACTGGCGTTGCTGCGGAGAGCTTGGAGCCGCGGCAGTACTGGAGGTACTGGAGGAGGGCGCCGTAGAGCTGGACGCGCACCTAGGAAACGGGGCAGGGGGAGGGGCGTGAGTTTGTGAGGGCTTTCAGATGGTCCAAGTCCCATCAACATCCATAGGGGGGACGAGGGGGGGGGGTATATATTATGGGCGAAGAGGAGAGGAGAGGGGTGGGGGCACGGGATTCGTGAGTCCGTGAGGGCTTTCCTGTGGTCTAAGTCCCATCAAAATCCATAGGGCATGGTGATGAGGCGGGGGGATGGTGGCGTACGTTTTCTGTGAGGGTGAGGATGGGGTGTGTGGGGGGTGGGGTTGGGGGCTGGGGGCCGGCAGTATTGGCCGCATTAGACGAGGGCGCCTGCAACTCTAGGTGGTGTAGAGCGACACACACACACACGCACACACGTACCGGCTGCGTGCGCTTTGACCGCTGCAGCAGCTCCAGGATGCAGCGCAGCAGCTCGTGGCAGCGCGCGGGCGTGCGGATGAGCGCAAGCGGGTCGCTGGGCTGCCCGAGCGACACGTTCACGACGACTTGCTCTTGCAGCTTGGACAGCAACATGCGCGCCACGCCGACGAGCGCGAGGGCGAGGCCGGCGTCGCCGCGCGCGAGCACTCGGCGCGTGGCCACGAGGGACGCGCTCAGCAGCTCGTGGAGGGCCTCCGCAGGGGAGGCGCCTGTGGGGAGGAGGAGAGAGAGGGGGGGTGAGCAAAACATTGAGCCCGTTGCGCCATCACAGACATCATATACAGACTGTGCAATCAACCTTCTAACATGGAGGTGACTCACCAGCGGAGCGCAGCGCTGCGCCGAGGCACTCGTACTGGCGCGTGAAGGCGACTTCAACCGCCTGGGCCCACGCCTAAACGGACCGAGCCGGGGAGGGGAGGGAGTGAGGTTGTGTGCGTATGGGTAGGGTGGGGTGGGGTGCGACACGGGACACGCGGTTGGTGAATCTCCACATGCCAATGCACTCGTACTGGGTACTGGCGCGTGAAGGCGACTTCAACCGCCTGGGCCCACGCCTAAATGGACAGCACCGGGGAGGGGGGGGGGTGAGGCTGTGTGTATGGTCCCAAAGGGGGGGGGGATGGAAAGCGCAGTTGTTTTTTCGCACATCTCTGCTGCCTGTATCTGCTTCTATAGGAACACCACAAGAGCCCCCCCGCCCCCGCACACCACCAGACACACCTGAGCTACCGCCGTGTGCGCACCCCGCAGCAGGACGTGCGTGTTGTATTGTTGCGCGTACGTGAGCGCGCCACGCACAGCAGCCGCTGGAAGCTCCGTCAAAGCTGCGGGTGTGATGTTTGTTTGTTGTTGTTGTTGTTGATGTTGTTGTTGTGCGCACAACGGCCGCTGGAAGCTCTGTCAGAGCTGCGTGTGTGTGCGTGTTGTTGCTTTTTTTGTCTGTTGCGTGTTGCTTGTTGTGGCAGCCATGGCGCGCGTGCAAAGATGGGTCAATATAAGGAAGCGTAGCTCTTGCTGTTTATGCTGTGGTGACACACGTCAAAACATTCAGCACGACACCTATCCATGTCCCACCACCCACCCATGCGAGCACCCACCCACCTGAGCCGCCACCGGCCGCGGCACCGCCGGAAGGCGCAACACCGGCCGCGGTACCGCCGGTTCGTGACGTGTACTGCTCGTACCTGTAAAATATGACACAGTACAGGCGGTACAATCACGTGTTTAGTGCGTGACGTGTGCTGCTCGTACCAGCAACAAGGAGAAGTATATGCGGTGTAATAAGCGTGTGTCGGGTGAGTGATGTGTACTGCTTGTGTGTGCAACATGAAAAAATACAGGCGGTACAATCGGGTGCCAGTGAGTGAGTGACGTGTCGCTTATGCGTCGAAACATATTCACATGGGCGTTGCAATCGTGTGGGGTGAGTGATGTGTACTGCTCGTACGCGCAAAACCATCCAGCAGTGCAGGCGGTACACCCTTCCTGCATGTATTTTCCAACTTTGCCGTGTTTCTTAACGTTTACATTGACATTTTCGTTTACATTGACATTTTCATATTATGCGTGGAGCAAGTCCCAAGAAACATAATGTTGTTCATAACTCTTTAATACATTTGTAAATCATTGCTCACCTCGGATGTGACGAGTGCATAGCGGGGGTCCACATTTATGGAGTGAGTGAGGTGAACTGCTCATTCCACGCCAACAGGCTGTCAAACGCTCCAATATCAAACAACTTAGGGTTTCAAGGCTGAAGGGGTAGTAGGCGTTAAGGGGTTGGGGTGTTCGGTGTGTACTGCCCGAACCGTGCCATGGTACTATCGGCCCCCCCGACATCAAACATAGCAGCCCCGTCGTGCATTGTGTGTTCCGCGTCCACTGAGAATCCGCACCGTGCCATGGCCGCACGGTACAACGCTCCGACGTCAAACACCGCAACTCCTGTACTGTACCCTTGTGTACTGCATGCACCACCGTTTCGTTTCGCACCGTGCCATGGCCACACGGTATAGAGCTCCGATACAACACATCGCAACCCGTTCGTCGAGTGTGTCGAACGCGAATCCGCACCGTGCCATGGCCGCGCGGTGCATCGACCCCCAAACATCAAACATAGCAACCCATAGCAAAATGCACCCCGAAAGAATTAACCCTTGGTATAATGCGTTTAAAGCGGGCACAGCCGATTTGATCCGCACCGTGCCATGGCCGCGCAGTATAGAGCTCCGACGTCGAACAACGTGTCGCCTGTACTGTACCCTTGTGTACTGCATGCAATACCGTTTCGATTCGCACCGTGCCATGGCCGCACGGTATAGAGCTCCGACGTCGAACAACGTGTCGCCAGTCTCGGAGAGCATCGTGACACCTGCAGCCTCCATTGCGCGAGGCTGCGTATGTGTGCATGTGACTGTGTGAGAGAAAGATACAGGGAGAGCAAGATACAGATGGTGTGTGGAAGTGGAGTGGGGGTTGGGGTGGGTGGAGACGGAGGGAGGGAGGGAGGCAACATACACAAACACTCCAGGCCCCCGCACTTGTGTGAGCAGCGCGTCGATCGACACGTCCCCCAGCGCCATTTCCTGCTGCAGGCGACGCTCCTCGCTGCTGCAGACCTCGGCGAGCTGCGGCTCTGGCACGTCCAGCTCAGAGATGAGCTGGAGCAGCTGTAGCGCCACGCTCCCATGCGGCAGCAGCTCCGGAGCCGACTCGGTGCCGATATCCATCGTGCTGTCGTCACCTGGTGCGTGTGTGTGTGTGTATGTATGTGTGTGTGTGTGTGTCAGCTGCTCCGGCGCTGACTCTGTGCCGATATCCATTGTGCTGTCGTGGCCACTGCTGTGTGTGTGTGTGTCAGCTGCTCCGGCGCTGACTCTGTGCCGATATCCATTGTGCTGTCGTGGCCACTGCTGTGTGTGTGTGTGCGTGTGTGTGTGTGTGTGTCAGCTGCTCTGGCGCTGACTCGGTGCCGATATCCATTGTGCTGTCGTGGGCACTGCTGTGTGTGTGTGTGCGTGTGTGTGTGTGTGTGTTTCAGCTGCTCCGGCGCTGACTCTGTGCCGATATCCATTGTGCTGTCGTGGCCACTGCTGTGTGTGTGTGTGTGCGTGTGTGTGTGTGTCAGCTGCTCCGGCGCTGACTCTGTGCCGATATCCAGTGTGCTGTCGTGGCCTGGTGCGTGTGTGTACGCGCGTGTGTGTGTGTGTGTGTGTGTGTGTGCGCGTGTGTGTGTGTGTGTGTGTGTGTGTGCACCACACCATGCGACACCCGCTGCCGACGATGCCACTCAATTAGAACGTTGACCTTGAAATATACTATAGATCGAAACAGAACCCCGAGAAGCCCCTCTTGACCAGAGAACTTTGACTCACAACAAATCCTACACAAATCCCTCGACCCTGCGGTGTCCTCACCAAAGGCCCCCCCTCCGTCACCGCGTGGTGACAGCAGCTGTGCAAGCAGCAGCTCGATCGAGTCGGCGTGGTCCAGGCGCAGCAACAGCAGCGCGTGCATGCGAAGGATCCAGGACCGCTGCGGCGTGTGTGCGTGCGTGTGTGTGTCAACCAAGTGGGAACCGTATGTTCTAGGCGTGGCAGCAGCAGCAGCAGCATCTGTGCATGCAATCAAGGAATCTGATGCGGCAGTGTGTCCCTGTTGCATGGACACACACACACGCACACACGCACACACACACACCTGGTGCAGCGACGCAGCGAGGTCGTGCGTGCGCTCGCGAGGGGGGAGGCCCGACACGAGGACGCCCCTGTGTGTGTGTGCAGCAGTGTGTTTTGCGAGTTGTATGCAGCAGTGCATGCAGTGTATGCAGTGTGTGCGTAGTGCATGCAGTGCATGCAGTGCATGCAGTGTTTGCGTAGTGTATGCGGTGCACGCAGTGTATGCAGTGTGTGCAGTGTATGCAGCAGTGTGTGTGTGTGCAGCAGTGTGTTTTGTGAGTTGAATGCACCGTACCTCAGCGCTGGAATTAGCTGCAGGTCACGCGGGGACAAGTGCTCGAGCATGGGGCTGCCCGCAACGGGCGACGTCGCCATGGCGTGCAGCAGGGACAGGCACTGCGCGTAGAGCTTGGGCTTGGTCTCTGACAGGAGGCCACCCTGCGTGTGTGTGTGTGTGTGTGCGTGCGTGCGTGTGTGTGTGTGTGTGTGAAGCAGGGACAGGCACTGCGCGTAGAGCTTAGGCTTGGTCTCTGACAGAAGGCCGCCCTGAGTGTGTGTGTGTGTGTGTGTGCGTGTGTGTGTGTGTGCGTGCAGCAGCGACAGGCACTGCGCGTAGAGGTTGGGCTTGGTCTCGGACAGGAGGCCGCCCTGCGTGTGTGTGTGTGTGTGTGCGTGTGTGTGTGTGTGCAGCAGGGACAGGCACTGCGTGTAGAGCTTGGGCTTGGTCTCGTACAGGAGGCCGCCCTGAGTGTGTGTGTGTGTGTGTGTCTGTGTGTGTGTGTGTGCGTGTGTGTGTGCAAGTGTATGTGTGTGTGCATGCAGCAGCGACAGAAACTGCGCGTAGAGCTTGGGCTTGGTCTCAGACAGGAGGCCGCCCTGCGTGTGTGTGTGTGTGTGTGTGCGTGTGTGTGTGTGCAGCAGGGACAGGCACTGCGCGTAGAGCTTGGGCTTGTTCTCTGACAGAAGGCCGCCCTGAGTGTGTGTGTGTGCGTGCGTGCGTGTGTGTGTGCAGCAGGGACAGGCACTGCGCGTAGAGCTTGGGCTTGGTCTCTGACAGAAGGCCGCCCTGAGTGTGTGTGTGTGTGTGTGTGTGTGCAGCAGCGACAGGCACTGCGCGTAGAGCTTGGGTTGGTCTCGGACAGGAGGCCGCCCTGCGTGTGTGTGTGTGTGTGTGTGCGCGTGTGTGTGTGCGTGTGTGTGTGTGCAGCAGGGACAGGCACTGCGTGTAGAGCTTGGGCTTGGTCTCGGACAGGGGGCTGTCCTGAGTGTGTGTGTGTGTGTGCGTGCGTGTGTGTGTGTGTGCGTGTGTGTGTGCGTGTGTTTGTGTGTGTGTGCAGCAGTGACAGGCACTGCGCGTAGAGCTTGGGCTTGGTCTCTGACAGGAGGCCGCCCTACGTGCGTGTGTGTGTGTGTGTGTGTGAGCGTGTGTGTGTGTGCGTGTGTTTGTGTGTGTATGCAGCAGGGACAGGCACTGCGTGTAGAGCTTGGGCTTGGTCTCGGACAGGGGGCCGCCCTGAGTGTGTGTGTGTGTGTATGTGTGCAGCAGGGACAAGCACTGCGCGTAAAGCTTGGGCTTGGTCTCGAACAGGTGACCACCCTGCGTGTGTGTGTGTGTGTGCGTGTGTGTGTGTGTGTGTGCAGCAGGGACAAGCACTGCGCGTAGAGCTTGGGCTTGGTCTCTGACAGAAGGCCGCCCTGAGTGTGTGTGTGTGTGTTTTTCTTGCGTGTGTGTGTGTGTGTGTGTGTGTGTGTGCAGCAGCGTCAGGCACTGCGCGTAGAGCTTGGGCTTGGTCTCGGACAGGAGGCCGCCCTACGTGCGTGTGTGTGTGTGTATGTGTGTGCGTGTGTGTGTGTGCGTGTGTGTGCAGCAGGGACAGGCACTGCGTGTAAAGCTTGGGCTTGGTCTCAGACAGGGGGCCGCCCTGAGTGTGTGTGTGTGTGTGTGTGAGTGTGTGTGCAGCAGGGACAAGCACTGTGCGTAAAGCTTGGGCTTGGTCTCGAACAGGAGACCACCCTGCGTGTGTGTGTGTGTGTGCGTGTGTGTGTGTGTGCAGCAGGGACAAGCACTGCGCGTAGAGCTTGGGCTTGGTCTCGGACAGAAGGCCGCCCTCAGAGTGTGTGTGTGTGTGTCTGTGTGCATGTGTGTGTGTGCGTGCAGCAGGGACAAGCACCGCGCGTAGCTTGGGCTTGGTCTCGAACAGGAGACCACCCTGCGTGTGTGTGTGTGTGTGTGTGTCTGTGTGCGTGTGTGTGTGTGCAGCAGGGACAAGCACTGCGCGTAGAGCTTGGGCTTGGTATCGAACAGGAGACCACCCTGCGTGTGTGTGTGTGTGTCTGCGTGCGTGTGTGTGTGTGTGTGTGTGCAGCAGGGACAAGCACTGCGCGTAGAGCTTGGGCTTGGTCTCGGACAGGAGGCCGCCCTCAGAGTGTGTGTGTGTGTGTATGCATATGTGTGTGTGCGTGCAGCAGGGACAAGTACTGCGCGTAGAGCTTGGGCTTGGTCTCGAACAGGAGGCCGCCCTCAGAGTGTGTGTGTGTGTATGTTCTGTGTGTGTGTGTGCGCGTGTGTGTGTGCGCGTGTGTGTGTGCAGCAGGGACAGGCACTGCGCATAGAGCTTGGGCTTTATCTCGGACAGGAGGCCACCCTAGGTTAAGGGTTGAGAGGTTGTAACCTCCCAACTCAAACCTTGTAAACAAGGTTTGGGCTGAAGGTACCATGCACATGACGTTTAAATTCAATACCCCCACACTTGTGCCACACTGCCTCCACACCCATCCGCACCTGGTTCACGCGCGCCTTTCGACGAACAGAGTCAAAACGGAGTCAAAACGGAGTTCTCCTGTCGAGGCAGCAGCATGCTCTCCTTCACAAACATAATAGCAAAATAAAGGAAGACAAACACTCCACACCCTGTCCACACTCCCCCCACACTAATCCACGCACCTGGTACACGAGCACCTTTTTGACAACGGTCAACACGGAGCACTCCTGTCAAGGCAGCAGCATGCTCTCCTTGAAAAATCAAATAGAAAAATAAATGGGTGATAACCTCCACACTCTGTCCACACTCCCCCCACACTAATCCACGCACCTGGTACACGAGAGCTTTTTCGACGACGGTCAAAACGGAGTCCTCCTGGCGAGGCAGCAGCATGCTCTCTTTGAAAAAACAAATAGAAAAAGGGGGGAAAACCTCCACACTCAGTCCATTCCCCCCACACTAATCCACACACCTGGTACACGAGAGCTTTTTCGACGACGGTCAAAACGGAGTACTCCTGGCGAGGCAGCAGCATGCTCTCCTTCACGCCCCCGACACTCGGCTCGACGTCGTAGCCGAGCAGAAGGTGTGCGAAGCTGGGGGAGCCCGGCGGTAGCTGCGTGGTGTGGGGAATGCGTGTGAGCACGGTGCAAAGCGAAGAAGGCACAAGTACACACACACACACACACACACACACACACACATAACACACACACACACCTGCGCAAACGCCCCGTCGCCTGCTGTCCGCAGCAGAGCAGGCGCAGGATGAGCGCAGCACACACACACACACTCACACACACACACATACACACACACAAGAATGAGCCATCAAAGACGTCTGACGAACTGTTTAATCGACCACACACCTGCGCATACGCCCCGTCGCCTGCTGTCCGCAGCAGCAGGCGCAGCACAAACACACACACACTCACACACACACACCTGCGCATACGCCCCGTCGCCTGCTGTCCGTAGCAGCAGACGCAAGATGAGCGCCGCTCGGGGGTCGCTGCCGCTGCTGCCACCGCTGCCCTCCTCGAGGTTGTCAATCGCAAACTTCTGCACGATGGACTGGCGCAGAGACACTGCAAAGCCCTGGCGCACCGCGCAGCACGCGCCCACGCCGGCACCCTGTTGGTGGTTGTGACAATCAGAATGTTTTATTCAGTCACAAGAGGGCAGGCAGCGGGCAGGCAGGCAAGCTGGCAGGCAGGCGGGCAGGCAGCATGCGGCATGCAGCATGCGGCATGCGTGCGGCATGCAGCAGGCATGCAGGCGGCATGCAGCAGGCGGCATGCAGCAGGCGTGCAGCATGCAGCAAGCATCAGACGGGCAGCGAACAGGCAGCATGCGGCATGCGACAGGCATGCAGCATGTACGCAGCGGGAAGACAGCAGGCAGGCAGCGCGCAGGCAACAGGCATCAGACAGGCAGCGGACAGGCAGCATGCATGCATGCATTGCCTTGCGACAGGCAAAGCATGCAGCAGGCATGCAGCGGGCAAACACCAGGCAGGCAGCATGGATCAGGCATCAGACAGGCAGCGGGCACGCAGCATGCATGCAGCATGCATGCAGCACACATGCAGCACACATGCAGCAGGCATGCAGCGGGCAGACAGCATGCAGTGGGCTGGCAGGAAACAAGCAGCGGGCAGGTCCATGGCCAGGCTGCAGCATTTCTGCGATGTTGGGCAGGCGCAGTTCACCTGTCGCCTGTCTATTCAAACCATTCAAACAAGCCCACCTGCTACAGCATCTCTGCGATGGTGGGAAGTCGCTCTGCACGAGCTCGGTTGTCAAATTGCAAACCACTTCAACCATTCACCGTAAACTCCACATTTTTGGGGCACGCAGGAGCAGGTGCATTTACAGCAAAACAGTTTAAACCTGCGCACCGGCTGCTGCAGCATCCCTGCGATGCTGGGCAAGCGCTGGACAAGCTCGGTCACCTGTCTATTTAAACCATTGAAACATACCCACCTGCTGCAGCATCTCTGCGATGTTGGCAGACGCTGGACACGTTTTGCGTGTCAATTTAAGACCCATTTAAACCCGCATGATGCCTGCTTGCTGCCTGCCTGTTGCCTGCCCCTACCTGCTGCTGCAGCATCTCTGCGATGTTGGGCAGTCGCTGAACCAGCTCGGTCGTCAGGCGGATCGCCTCGACCTGCGCTTTGTGAGATGAGGGCGTGTGTGAGCGCTGCCGTCCATGCACTGGTGCAGCTGTTGGGGCTGGGAATGTTTAAACCCAAGTTTACAGCTCCACCTCTGAACCGTCCTGGTAGCACACAGACTCATCCAGCGCAGACAGGCGGCGCTGCCCACGACAGACAACCAGACAACCATCAGACCGACAGACCACCACACCAGACCACCACCCTACAAAGCACCAGACCACCACACCAAAACCGCGCCCCCAAAGCTCCAGACACCCTGGCAGCCCCCTTGGCACCACGACCACCACCCACCTGCACTTCTGCACTGTCCTGGTAGCACACATACTCAACCAGCGCAGACAGGCGGTGTGGCCCACAACAGACCACCAACCTAAAACCCACCTGACCACCACAGACCACCACACCAAAACCGCGCCCACAAAGATCCGGACATCGCAGTAGCCCCCTTGGCACGACGACCACCACCCACCTGCACTTCTGCACTGTCCTGGTAGCACACATACTCAACCAGCGCAGACAGGCGGCGACGCCCAAGACAGACCACCACCCTAAAAAAACACCATACCACCAAAACAGCACCCAAAAAACCCAGAGATCCGGACATCGCAGTAGCCCTCTTGGCACCACTACCACCACCCACCTGCACATCTGAACTATCCTGGTAGCACACGTACTCAACCAGCGCAGACAGGCGGCGACGCCCAAGACATACCCTACCACCCTGAAACCTCGCCCACAAAGATCCTGACATCGCAGTAGCCCTCTTGGCACGACGACCACCACCCACCTGCACTTCTGAACTGTCCTGGTAGCACCTGCACTCAACCAGCGCAGACAGGCGGTGATGCCAAGAACAGACCACCACCCTAGAACCCACCAGACCACTGGCCAGACCAGCACCCTGAAACCTCGCCCACAGAGATCCGGACACCCTAGACTAGCGGCCCCCTTGGCGCCACGACCACCACCGACCTGCACTTCTGCACTGTCCTGGTAGCACACATACTCGACGAGCGCTGACAGGCGGCGCTGCGGGCGCAGCTGCATGTCAAGGGGCTGGTAGCGGTCGTGGCTGCGTGTGTGTGTGTGTGTGTGCGCGCGCGCGTGTGCGTGCGTGTGTGTGTTGTGTGTGTGTCCACTGGCACAGCTGCATGTCGAGGGGGTGGTAGCGGTCGTGGCTGCGTGTGTGTGTGCGTGTGTGTGTGCGTGTGTGTGTGTGCACGTGCGCACGCGTGTGTGTGTGTGTCCGCTGGCGCAGCTGCGTGTCGAGGAGCTGGTAGCGGTCGAGGCTGCATGTGTGTGTGTGTGAGAGTGCTTTTTTTGTGTGTGTGTGTGTTTGTGTGTGTGTGTGTGTGTGTGTGTCCACTGGCACAGCTGCATGTCATGGGGCTGGTAGCGGTCGTGGCTGCATGTGTGTGTGTGTGTGAGTGCTTGTGTGTGTGTGTGCGTGTGTGTGTGTTTGCGTGTGTGAGTGTGTGTGTCTACTGGCACAGCTGCATGTCAAGGGGCTGGTAGCGGTCGTGGCTGCGTGTGTGCGTGTGTGTGTGTGTGTGCGCGCGAGGCTGCGTGTGTGTGTGTGTGTGTGTGCCACGGACGGCACGCACGATTGTGTGTGCATGTGTGCGGGCGCAGCTGCGTGTCAAGGGGCTGGTAGCGGTCGTGGCTGTGTGTAGGTGTGTGTGCGTGTGCATATGCGTGTGCATCTACTGGCACAGCTGCATGCCAAGGCGGGCTGGCAATATTTGTTGCCTCGCGTGCCCACACATGTGCGCCCTGCTGAAGCTTGCCTGGAGCGCGCCGTCCATGCGCATCGCGCCCGTTACCACGCGTAGTGTGCCCCTCTTCTTTCTCGCTTGCTCTCTCTGTCTGTTTTTCCCTAGCTGCGTCTGTCCCTCTGTTGCGGGCGCAGGAGAACAGCGCCTGCCTGCCTGCCTGCCTAAATTACTGCCATGCGGCGGTCCCCAAACGCCCACCTGTGCACCCTGCTCAAGCTCGCCAGGAATGCGCCGTCCATGCGCATCGCGGCCGTCAGCACGCGTAGTGCGCTCGTGACTGCGGCAGGTGTGCATGGCGTGTGTGTGTGCGTTTGTGTGTGTGTGTGTTTGCGTTGGTGCGTGTGTGTGTGTGTTTGTGCGTGTGTGTGTTTGTGTGTGCAAACGCGTGTGTGCGCGCACGCGTGTGTGTGTGTGTGTGTGTGTGTGTGTGTGTGTGTGTGTTTGCGTTGGTGCATGTGTGCACGCGTCCGAGTGTGTGTGCGTGTGTGTGTGCGTGCTCAACCACGTGCATGCTCAACCATCAGCACGGCAGAACACACGGTGATGGCAACCATCACGACACACCAGGAGCCTCCTTGGCACGCGCACACACGCGCGCACACACGTGCACACACGCGCACACACATACACACACACGCACGCACACACACCAGCAGCCTCCTTGAGGGCGAGCACATCCTCGCTCTGCAGCGCAGACGCGGGGGTGCTGCCAAGCAGCAGCGCTGCGCCTCCGGCCTGCGTGTGTGTGTGTGCGTGTGTGAGTGTGCGCATGTGTGTGTTTGTGTGTGTGTGTTGAGCGATGGCATGGTTAGCAGTAGCCTGGTGGCGTTTTCACGAGTCCAGAAACACGCGGCTTGTCTTACCCAACGTCAAGGCAAGAGAGGGGCTGCTTGGCCGTCGCCACACACCCACACACCCACACTCACCTGGCCGTTGCTGCCAGAAATGAGCAGCTGCTGGCTGACACACACACACACACACACACACACACACACACACATGGTCGTTGCTGCCAGACATGAGCAGCTGCTGGCTGCCACCACACAGTAACAGTAACACGGGGTTTCCAGCTAAGCAGGCTTCTCTTCTACTAGAGACACCCGCCGATACTCCAGCACACTTAAGTACTAGAGTACCGCCGGCTGCCGGCCGATAGACTACCGCTCCCGCCGGCTAGACTACCCCAAACAGCGGTCTCTGAGAGACGTGTCTGGCAAGGAGCATATAGGAGAGGACCTTCCTCAGGGTCACAGTAGTGGCCTTGTGGCCAGTCAAGCCGGCAGAGCCGACTGGCGCTGACTGGAACGGTCCCCGCCTGGCAGTGCATGGCTGTCCAGCTCTCGTTTGCATGGGGCTCAGCCGGCGCCCCATGCCTCATGCATGGCCAGGTCCCACCCTCCAGGGATGCATGGACGACAGAGTTGTCATGGAGGCTGCCTGAAGACCTTCCAACGCCAGTCACCGGCAGACGAGCGACCCCGAGGATGAGCGCGGTGACGAACGCTGCGATTGGTGAAGCGGATTTACTCTGTGTTGCCTCGGCGGTCGCCACCGCTGAAGCCGTGATGGTAGCCCGCCTCCACGGGCAGCCATCTTGACCAATGTCCAGCATGCATTGACGGGCGCCAGCTCCTCCGCTCGTCGATCAACTCGTCGAGATCGGTGCCGCATGGCGTCCTGCATGGGGGGAGGATAAGGGCCGTCTCCCAGCACGGGCCGCGGCAGCGCCGCGGCTACTCGCCAAGCCATGGCAGCGCCGGGCAAGCTGCTCCTGAAGTGTTCCACCGAGGGGCAGTCTAGCAGGAGCCGGGCCAGTCGTATTTTACCCCGCTCGTCAGCGGCCACCACACACACACACACATACACACACACACACCTGGCTATTGCTGCCAGGCATGAGCAGCTGCTGGCTGCCACCACACACACACACACCCCTGGCCGTTGCCTCCAGACATAAGCAGCTGCCGGCTGCCACACACACACACACACACATCTGGCTGTTGCCGCCATACGCGAGCAGCTGCTGGCTGACATACACACACACACACACACACACACGCACATACACGCACACCGCACACACACCTGGCCGTTGCCTCCAGTCATGAGCAGCTGCTGGCTGCCACCACACACACACGCACACACACACACACCACACGCACACCTGGCCGTTGCTTCCAGGCATGAGCAGCCGCTGGCTGCCACCACACACGCACACACACACACACGCACACACACACACACACACCTGGCCGCTGCCTCCAGACATGAGCAGCTGCTGTCCACCTCCGTTCGGTGCGCTTGAAGAGAGCGGCTTGAGCGCTGCGAGCTCGCTGAACCCGGGAAGAAGGATGTGGAGGAGCGCCTGCATGCTCGGCCCCCCAGCAAGCAGGTCGTGCAGCACCGCGAACCCGGGCGGTTGGCGGTCCGAGGGCGACGGAGACGGGGGGAGGCTGCGGCAGTTGTTGCAGTTGTTGCAGTTGTTGAAAGGGTATTGCAAGGCGTTGTTGCGGGTGTTGCATGGGGCAGTACAGCCGGGTTGGCTGGTGGTTTGAGGGCGACAGAGACGGGGGGGAGGCTGCAGCAGGTGTTGCAGGTGTTGCAGGGTGTTGCAGGGTGTTGTTGCAGGTGTTGCAGGGGCAGCACCGCGAAGCCGGGCGGCTGGCGGTCCGAGGGCGACGGAGACGGGAGGAGGCTGCAACAGGCGATGCAGGTGTTGCAGGTTGTTGTTGCAGGTGTTGCAGGTGTTGCAGGGTGTTGCACATCAAACCCGGGCGGTTGGCGGTCCGAGGGCGACGGAGACGGGGGGAGGCTGCGGCAGGTGTTGCAGTTGTTGCAGTTGTTGCAGTTGTTGAAAGGGTATTGCACGGCGTTGTTGCGGGTGTTGCATGGGGCGGTACAGCCGGGTTGGCTGGCGGTCTGAGGGCGACGGAGACGGGGGGAGGCTGCGGCAGTTGTTGCAGTTGTTGCAGTTGTTGAAAGGGTATTGCAAGGCGTTGTTGCAGGTGTTGCAGGTGTTGCACATTGAATCCGGATGGTTGCCGGTCCGAGGGCAACGGAGACGGGGGGAGCTGCAGCAGGGGAGGGGGGAGGACATGGCAACCGCAGGGGAAAGATGCCGGCAAGAACAAGCGTGCAAGCGCATGCATCATACGCCAACATCCAACAGACAGGAAGTCGCTACCTCCCTCTCCCTCACTCTCTTCTCTCTATCTCTCTCTTTCTTTCTCTCTCGCACGATCTTTCACACCCACATACACCTGCAACGCGCTGCAAGGTCGAAAACCAGCTCCAAATGCTGAAAACACCACCTATCTCTCTCTCTCGCACGCGATCTCTAAAATTCACACACACACACACACACACACACACACACACACACACACACCTGCAGCGCGCTGCCAGGTCGAGGACCAGCTCCAAATGCTGGAAGCACGCCGCTGCAACCTCCCACTTCTGTCCGGCGCAACTGCGCAAGCAGAGGGGTTGTTGAGTGTTTCCGTTAGCCAACCCGCAACCCGACAAAGTGCACTTTCGTGTTGAGATTGGCCGGTTCGGGCTGGCGCGTCGGGTTGAGACTGCGCGCATTCCGACCCGAAAAGTGTGAAATCGGTGTTTTCACACGTTTTCCGCCCAAATTCGCCTCTGTCGGCTTGAGATTGGAGAAATGAGCGTGAGGCCCAGGTTGAGCCATCATTTTCCAAGATCCTTAACAGAACCACTGGGGTTGTTGTACGAGTCGAAGAGTCAACAGTCTTGTCGGACGCCTTTGGCGCATTAGACTTGGCGCAACTGCGCAAGTAGACGGGTTGTTGTGTGAGTGGTCGGTTTAACAGTCTTGTTGGACGCCTTTGATGATGATTTTCAAGGTCGCCGGAGTGATTTTACTACCCCAACCCACATCTGCCGTCTGAGCGCGCAGATTTGGTGGGGGTGTGGGGACTGTGCCTCTGATGGCGCAGTAAACTTGTGCTTGCGCACTCAATCTCCGAGGCAGGCAAGTAGCACCCGCACTAGTCCACTGAGGGGATACAATTGACTGTGTCCATCCCATCAGCTCTAGTGCATCTGGTTGTTGTGTGAGTGTGTGTGTGTGTGGGCGGGGCGGGGGGTGGGGGGTGGGGGTTAGAGGGTGCGACTGTTGCAGCACTACGAGCGCCGAACGAGAGGGGTTACAACAACACGGCGTAGCCAAGCACGCTTTCAGGGCAGAACCGCTGACAGGTTGTTTGGAGGCGGGGGTGGGGGGTGGGGTGGGGGGGTATGATGACTTTCAGGGCAGAACCGCGGACGGGTTGTTTGGAGGGGGGGGTGGAGAGGACGCGGACGATGCAGCGCTACGGGCAGCAAACGAGAGGGGTGGCACCAAAACAGCACAGCCAAACAAGCTTTTATTTCAAGGCAACCCGCGGACGGGTTGTTTGGGGTGTGTGTGTGTGGGGTGCGAGGGCGCGGCTGATGCAGCGCCACGGGCAGCAAACGAGAGGGGTGGCAGCACACCGGTGTCGCCACGCATGTTGTCAGGGAACAACTGCGCAAGCAGTCGTTTTTGTTTTGGTGGGGAAGGGGGTGGGGGTGGGGTGGGTGGGGGGGTGGGGTGGGTGGGGTGGGTGGGGTGGGTGGGGGGTGGAGGTGGAGGTGGAGGCGGGGGGGGGAGGGGGGGGAAGAGCGCGCGGCTGCAACGCAACGAGCCCCCAAGGAGAGGGGTGACACCCAGTGGTCCCCGGGAAGGATTTTAGTAGTTAGTTTTTGCCGGTTCCAGCAACGTTGACCGCTCACACCAGGCACAATACACAGCGGGTGTGCATGCAACGCGTGCCGTTGTGCTGCTCTCGGCAACAGCTTTCCAAAGCACCACTCCACGCCCTCTCCCACTAAGTATGGAGTGGTTTTCTGGGATATGGGAAATCCGGCCCGGAGCGGTATACGGCTCGCAGGGGAATCACTGGTGACACCAACTGCTTCCTCGAAGAGCCAGTATACCGCCGTCTAGAGGTGCGGGTGGGGGCAGTAGCTTTCGTGGCTTTCATTTTCGTAACTTTCGTGGCTCCCTTTTGTGACTTTCGTGGCTCACTTTCGTGCCTTTGTTGCTTACTTTCGTGACTTTCGTGACTCACTTTCATGTCTTTCGTGGCTTACTTTCGTGACTTTCGTGGCCTACTTTTGTGACTTTCGTGGCTTACTTTCGTGACTTTCGTGGCTTACTTTCGTGACTTTCGTGGCTTACTTTCGTGGCTCACTTTCGTGACTTTCGTGGCTTACTTTTGTGACTTTCGTGGCTTACTTTCGTGACTGTCATGGCTTACTTTCGTGACTTTCAGGGCATCACCACCATGGCGCATCGGTACCCGCGCTGCCACAGGTGTGTGTTTGTGTGTGTGCGTGTGTTTGTGTGTGTGCGTGTGTGTGTGTTTGCATGTGTGTGTGTGTGTGTGTGTGCGTGCGTGTGTGCGTGTGTGTGCGTGCGTCTGTGTGCGTGCGTGTGCGTGCGTGCGTTGCCACAGGTGTGTGTTTGTGTGTGTGCGTGTGTTTGTGTGTGTGCGTGTGTGTGTGTGTTTGCATGTGTGTGTGTGTGCATGCGTGCGTGCGTGTGCGTGCGTGTGTGTGCGTGCGTTGACCCCCCCAAACCAAGGATACTATCCACTCGATTCAGGCGCTGGTCGGTCACCCGCTATTCGAAAGACATCCCAGTGCACGGGTCAGACCTAGTAACAATTGCCGGGGTGTACTGCTGTTAGTAGTACAGGCATTGCCGGTGCATGCGGACGGCCTCATGTAACGCTTGGTTGGTTGGTTGGTTGGTTGTGCGTGCGTCTAACCGGTAGCCTCGCTGCCACATGTGTGTGTGTGTGTAAGTGTGTGTGTGTGTGTGTGTACGTGCATCTCACCGGTAGCCTCGCTGCCACAGGTGTGCGAGCACGTGGTGCACCACAAACGACGTGAAGTGCGCCAATTCAATCGCGCCGTCAGCCAGCGACCCCAGGCTGCCTGCGTGTGTGTGTGTGTGTAGGAGTGTGTGATCAATCACGCCGCCAGCCAGCAAGCCCCAGACAGCCTGCGTGTGCATGTGTGTATGTGTGCATGTGTGTTACTGAGTGTGTGTGTGCGTGTGTGTGTGTTAGTAGTACAGACATTGCCGGTGCATGCGGACGGCCTCATGTAACGCTTGGTTGCTTGGTTGTATGTGTGTGTGCCTGTGGGGGTTTGTATCACGGTTGGGTGCCAGCGGCGGGTTTGTTGGAATCTCCGCTGCGCAAGTGCGGCACCACATGCGCGCACACACACACGCACACACGCAAACACACGCACGCACACACACACACGCACGCGCACACACGCACACACGCACAAAAAACACTCACACACACGCACACACACTTACACACACACACACACCTCGTTGTGCGATTCCAAGAGCAGCAGAAGATCCTGGCGCAGGCAGGGACCCAGACGCAGCAGCGAGCAGCACACACCCACACCCACACCCACACACGCACACGCACCTCGTTGCGCGCTTCCAAGAGCAGCAGCGGCAGAAGATCCTGGCGCTGGCAGGGACACAGACGCAGCAGCGAGCAGCGCACACACACACACACACGCGCACAAGCCCACAAGCCCACCCACACCCACACGCACACACACAAACACGCACCTCTCTGGGCGATCCCAATAGAAGCAGAGGAAGAAGTTCCTGGCGCTGGCAAGGACCCAGAGGCAGCGGCGAGCAGCGAGTTGAGCAGGCGCAGGAAGGCGACTGTCTCTGGGTATTCCTCCTTGCGTGCCTCAATCTCATTGATCTGTGCGTGTGTGTGTGTGTGTGTGTGTGTGCGCATGCCAACAGACGCTCCAGCAGGCGGGGTGCCAGATCGCGGAAGTGGGCAAGGGACGCGAGGGCCCTGCGTGTGTGTGTGTGTGTGTGTGTGCGCATGCCAACAGGCGCTCCAGCAGGCGGGGTGCCAGATCGCGGAAGTGGGCGAGGGATGCGAGGGCCCTGCGTGTGTGTGTGTGTGTGCGTGTGTGTGTGTGCGCATGTCAACAGGCGCTCCAGCAGGCGGGGTGCCAGATCGCGGAAGTGGGCGAGGGATGCGAGGGCCCTGCGTGTGTGTGTGTGCGTGTGTGTGTGTGTGTGTGTGTGCGTGTGTGTGCGCGCGTGTGTAGTTGGGGTGGGTGGGTGAAGGTGCAGCGAGTTGAGCAGGCGCAGGAAGGCAACCGTCTCTGAGTATGCATCCTTGCGCGCTTCGATCTCATTCGTCTGTGTGTGTGTGTGTTGTTGATGGGGGGGGTGGGGGGTGCAGCGCGTTGAGCAGGCGCAGAAAGGCGACCGTCTCTGGGTATTCCTCCTTGCAGGCCTCAATCTCATTGATCTGTGTGTGTGTGTGTGTGTGTGTGAGTGCGTATGCGTGTGTGTAGTTGAGGTGGGTGGGGGGGCAGCGAGTTTAGCAGGCACAGGAAGGCGACGGTTTCTGGGTATTCCTCCTTGCGCGCCTCAATCTCATTGATCTGTGCGTGTGTGTGTGTGTGCGTGTGTTGTTGATGGGGGGGTGGGGGGGTGCAGCGAGTTGAGCAGGCGCAGGAAGGCGACCGTCTCTGGGTATTCCTCCTTGCAGGCCTCCATGCGATTGATTTGTGTGTATGTGCACGTGTGCGTGCGTGTGTGTGTGTGTGTAGTCCTCCTCCAGTCCTCCTCCTCCAGTCCTCCCCCACAGGGGGGGGAACCGCTGGTCGGCCGCGCCGACCCGATTGAGGCTGTGCATGGCGGCACAATCGACTCACCCCCCTCCGCCCCGACTCTCCGCCACCGCCGTCGCCCCCCTGTACGACGTCGACGATCGTCTGCCCCCGCCTCTTTCTTCGCTACCAACGCCAGACACGCCCATCTTGTACCGCTTCGAGGGCACCTCGGTCGGCCCCCCATTGTGGCACCTCGAATGCCCACGCGTCGAGCTCAGCCTCACCTCGAATGCACAGGGACCCCCTTTACTTGGCGCCGGAGCGAGCCTCCGGTTCAACACAGAGATCGCCGCCGCCGCCGCCACCTCATGGAGCGCCTACCACCAGCGCCTCCGCCCTCGACACCACCACCACTACAGAGTCCCAACCTCCCCGCGGTGGACGCCCTGACGTCGACTTCCCGCTCACGCGCCCTACTGGAGCTCACCAACCAACCCATGCATGGCCGCACCCCATGCATGCATGCACTCCAGGTGCCATGCAGTCACCGCCCCATGGTCACTGCCCCCGTCCTGCCCCCTCCCCCCCTCCCCCCTGCTGCATCCCCCCCTCCCATGCACAGAGAGACTGCGACATCCACCGCCTACCACCTACTATCAGTCGACCTCCGCCGATCTGTTCCTCCCCATTAAGCCAAGAATCGCCGCCGCACTACCTGTCCCCGTGTCCCCTGAAGATGCTGATGATGCTGATGATGCTACCAAAATCCCCGAGCCTAAGGATATATATATAGGGGCTCAATTAACGGAGGCGCGTTCTCGTCGCCGAGCCCTGGACCCAGCAATGCGGCGCTGCTGGTGACGAGGATCTCCGTGCCGCTGACGAGCGGGGTAAAATACGACTGGCCCGGCTCCTGCTAGACTGCCCCTCGGTGGAATAATTCAGGAGCGGCTTGCCCGGCGCTGCCATGGCTTGGTGAGTAGCCGCGGCGCTGCCGCGGCCCGTGCTGGGAGACGGCCCTTATCCTCCCCCCATGCAGGACGCCATGCGGCACCGATCTCGACGAGTTGATCGACGAGCGGAGGAGCTGGCGCCCGTCAATGCATGCTGGACATTGGTCAAGATGGCTGCCCGTGGAGGCGGGCTACCATCACGGCTTCAGCGGTGGCGACCGCCGAGGCAACACAGAGTAAATCCGCTTCACCAATCGCAGCGTTCGTCACCGCGCTCATCCTCGGGGCGCTCGTCTGCCGGTGACTGGCGTTGGAAGGTCTTCAGGCAGCCTCCATGACAACTCTGTCGTCCATGCACCTCTGGAGGGTGGGACCTGGCCATGCATGAGGCATGGGGCGCCGGCTGAGCCCCATACAAACGAGAGCTGGACAGCCATGCACTGCCAGGCGGGGACCGTTCCAGTCAGCGCCAGTCGGCTCTGCCGGCTTGACTGGCCACAAGGCCACTACTGTGACCCTGAGGAAGGTCCTCTCCTATATGCTCCTTGCCAGACATGTCTCTCAGAGACCGCTGTTTGGGGTAGTCTAGCCGGCAGGAGCGGTAGTCTATCGGCCGGGAGCCGGCGGTACTCTAGTACTTAAGTGTGCTGGAATATCGGCGGGTGTCTCTAGTAGAAGAGTAGCCTGCTTAGCTGGAAACCCCGTGTTACTGTTACTGTTACTGTAAGGATATCCTCTTGTACTAGCGCATATGGCTGGTCACCCGCTGGCGAACGAACCTAAGATCCATGGGTGTTTTTGACTCCTGAAACGATTGCCGGGGTATGTGCTTTAGCACAGGCAAGAGCCGTAAACCAGGATGCCTAGCGGTGGGATCTGTAACGATTCTCTCTCTCTCTCTCTGTGTGTGTGTAGTTGCGGGGGGGGGGGGGGGGGGGGGGGGGGGGGGCAGCGAGTTGAGCAGGCACACGACGCGACCGTCTCTGGGTATTGCTCCTTGCGCGCCTCAATCTCATTGATCAGTGTGTATGTATGTGTGTGTGCGTGCGTGTGTGTGTGCGTGCGTGTGCATGTGTGTGTGCGTGTGTGTGTGTGCCTCAATCTCATTGAACTGCGGTTGGGGCACATTCGAATTCGAGTTGGGCGCTTGAATTTTCAACAGCACGCGCGGGGATGTGGCTACGTGTGTGTGCGTTTGTGTGTGGAGGGGTGAGGGTGGGAGAGTGTGTATAGTTGGGGGGGGGGGGCAGCCTCCTCCTTGCACGCCTCAATCTCATTGATATTTTTGTGCGGAATTAGGAGATTCTAAGTCATGAGTTTGAGTTCGAATTTGAAACAGGAGTGGTGGTGGGAGGGGGTACCAGGCGAAGTGGTTGTACACGTTAAATTCTGTCGCGGCAACTTTTGAAGCCGAGCGGTTCCGTCCCGCTTTTTGCCTTCTCTCCAAGCCACGGACAACGCCACCCACGACGCATTCGTCTAAATGAGGGAGTCGGCAACTAAAACGCACTCGTCAAAATAAATTTTGGTCCAGAGACGTTGCCGCAGCAAATTCCCAAAGTTTGGTAGCTTGTTTTTGGCCACTTTTACCCCTGGGGTGGGCCCAGGTCGGGTGGCGATGGCCTCTCCTCACCACCAATACTCCTGTTACCAGTGATTTCCTTTTCGGCTCTCCACAAACAACCCTGAACCCACACAGCCACCACTGGAACAGTTTTGGTACCTGTGTAATAAGGTCGAGGCGGGGCACCCCAGGCAGCAGCAGGGGCGTGTTCGGCGACACATCAGCGCACGCCACAACCACCCTGAACTCTAGACCTTGAACCCAGAACCCCACACAACCACCCTTGAAACATTTTTTTCCTGGGTAATGAGGCCATGCACCCCAGGCAGCAGCAGGGGCGTATTCGGCGACACATCAGCGCACGCCACAACCCGCCCCGCAACCACCCGACAACCACCCAAAACCTTGAATCCTACACCCTAAACCCCAACCCTAAAGCCATCCCTCACACACGAGTGAAACGGTCGAGACCAGGCACCCCAGGCAGCAGCGGCGTGTACAGCGATACAGTGTTTCACACCACAGCCACCACAACCCTGAACCCTGGAACCCACGTAACCACCCACACAACCACCCCACCTGGGTAATAAGGTCAAGGCGGGGCACCCCAGGCAGCAGGGGCGTGTTCGGCGACACAACAGCGCATGCCAACAAGCGCTCCAGCAGGCGGGGTGCCAGATCGCGGAAGTGGGCAAGGGATGCGAGGGCCCTGCGTGTGTGTGTGTGTGTGTGTGTGTGTGTGTGTGTGTGTGCGTGTGTGTGTGTGCGTGTTCACCTCAGTGTTCACCTCAGTGTTCACCTCAGTGTGCACCATGGCACCCCCTCCCTTGCACGCCCTCCTGCTGTTCGGCATCGTCGCGGTCGGATTTGCATCCAACGCGCTCATCGCCGCCATCGGCTCCACCGGCATGCTCATCGCCCTCGCGGGCGCCACCGTCGCGCTGATCGCCAGGGATCACGCCGGCTACCGCGCGGGAGTCGGCCTCCTTCTCGTCCACCTCGGTCACGTGCTCGCTGGCACAACCGAACTGGACCTTTCCCATGAGCTCTACGCTCGCATCTCCTTCGACCGCCCCGCCGCCCAGCCGCCCCACGACGGCCAAGCAGCGCAGCCCGCCCAGGCCCACGCCCCCCAGGCAATCGCCGCCGCCCACCCACCCGCCGCCCGCCAGGCCCCCATGCGCATGCCCATGCGCGGCGCGCGGCGTGGTCCCGCCCCCCCTGCCCCTCAGGCCCCCATCGTCCCCCCTGGCCCTGCAAGCCAGGCAGCAAAGGCCGCCCTGGTCGGCGTGTCCGAGGTGGTGAACGCCGCCGCACAGGCCGCCTCCAAGCGCGCCCGTTCCCCACCTGGCAAGCGCGTTTGCTTCGAGCAGCCTGCCGCCGCCGGGCCCTCTGCTTCCCCCGCCCCCAAGCCTTCCGTCAACTCCTCCCCCGCGCCTCCCGCCGCCCCCGCCCCCAAGCCTTCCGCCAACCCCTCTCCCGCGCCCTCCGCTGCCTCCCCCAAGCCTACCGCCAACTCCCCCCCCGCGCCCTCCGCCGCCCCCCCTCCCAAGCCTTCCGCCAACCCCTCCCCCGCGCCCTCCGCCACCCCCCCTCCCAAGCCTTCCGCCAACCCCTCCCCTGCGCCCCGCGCCACCTCCCCTCCCAAGCCTTCCGCCAACCCCTCCCCCCCCACGCCCTCCGCCGCCCCCGCCAACGCCAACGCCACCCCCGCCATCGTCACCTCCGGCCCCAAGACGTCCCTCACCCCCCCTGTGACTTCCGCCGCCCCCCTCGCCACCACTCCCGCCGTAAGGCCCGCCAAATTTTCCGAACGCGGCCAGTCGACCTCGCCCGCGCGCCCGGACGCGCGCCCGGCCGCGCGCCCCTCCACCACTTCCACCGCCCCCGCCGCGAAGCCTGCCAAGCCTGCAGCGCGCGGCCGGTCGGCCTCCCCTCTCCGCGCCCTCAACGCCGCTGCCAACGCCGTTGCCGCAGTCGCATCTGCCGCAGCCGCCGCCCTCCTCCCCACCTCCCTCACCCCCTCTGCCCCGGCATCCCCCACCTCCACCACTCCCGCCCCCTCCGCCGCCCCCGCCGCCCCCACCCACGCCACTGCAGGCTCCCCCTCCTTCCAGGGGTGGGACCACGCAGCCGGCACCGCCGACTCGCCCACCACCCCCCAGAACGCCCTCACTACCACCGATGCGCACACACCCTCCGAGCTCTCCAACCCCGGCACAGGGTTCGCAGACTACGGCGGCCCCTCCACGCACGAGTCCCCGGCCTTTGTCACCCACAAGGGCAAGGGCTCGATGATCGAGGCCATCAAGATCCGCGAGGCATCTGCAGGCATTGGTCAGCGCATCACCCGCTCCATCACCCGCTCCATGTCCCTTGAGCAGCTCTCCCCCTCCGGCCCCGGGGTGGGGCAGGAGTAGGCGGGCCCCACCCCACCGACGGGCAGGACGACTAGCCACCGTCCCTGCACCATCCGTTCCCCCGGCTACCAAGCGCCCCCACCTCCTTCACCCACGCCACGAGCTCATCGCGGCCACCTACAACTGCTGCACCCTCTGGGGTGCAGCAGATGGCTCACGCTTCAACCCCATGGCACACCCACTTGCTCTCGCCAAACACCTCGCACACCTCCGCATCGACATATGCGGCCTCCAAGAGGTGCGGCACCCCGGCTCCGGTAGCCAGCCGCTCGAAGAGAATGGCTACCACTTCATCTGGTCCGGTGGGACCAAACACACCCACGGCGTCGGCGCCCTCCTCAGCCCTGACACCGCCAAGCTCCTCCTCAAAGAGGGCGGCTACGCCGCACTCAGCGACCGCATCCTCGTCCTACGCTTCCGCCCCGCCGGCGCCCCTCCCGTCACCGCAGTCATCGCTTACGCCCCCACAGACGCCGCGGATGACGCAGTCGCCAAGGACGCGTTCTACGAACAACTCCACCGCGACGTGCTCTCCCAAACCCCCTCAAACCACTTCCTTTTGGTCCTAGGCGACTTCAACGCCAAGATCACAGCGGCATCCCCCGACGCCCACCCGTCGGTGGGTCCGTACGCCTGCCCCCCCCTCCACCGCCCCTCCTCCTTCTTCCCTCCCTACTCCCCCCTTGCCGGGTTCCACCACAAACCTGGCATCAGCGACAACGGCCACCGGCTTCTCGACCTGTGTGCCGCCCACAATCTTGCCGTCACCTACACCTTCTTCCCCCATCCCCCTTCGAGCGTATTTTCCTGGTACAGCAACACCCAAAAGGATTGCAACATCCCAGACTACATCCTCGTCCGCCGCCCTCACCTGGGCTCCGTGCAAGACGTGCGAGCACGATGCCCCAAGACCCGGGGACTTGACACCATCGCCCGCTCTGACCACGCCCTTGTCACCGCGCGCATCCTCTTCCGCTTCTCCAGAGCCTGGAACATCACCCACTCCCGCCGTCCTCCTCCGCCCTCCCGCTATTTCACCGACCTGCTCCGAGACCCTGACACGCGGCTCCACTTCGCGGCAGCAGTCGAGGAGGCCCTCGCCACCCTCCCCCCTTCCCCGACCCCCCCCACCCTGGACCAGATGACGAGCCACCTCACCGCGGCCATCCACTCAGCGGCCAGATCCACCCTTGGCCCCCGCCCACGCGAGGTCCCCATCCACTTCTACCTCCCCCCCGAGACTCTCAAACTCGCCCACGACCTTCAGTCCATGCGTTCCGACAGTGCACTGACTGGCAACCGTGACGCCCCCAAGGAGGCGCGCATGACTGCCCAGCTCAAGTCCGCCATCGCACGCGCCACCAACAAGCACTGGGACGGTGTCGCTCAACGCGTGCAACACGATTTTGACGACAACAACCCCCACTCCGCCCACCGCATGCTGTCCAAACTCGTCGACCGCCCTCCTTCCGCCGCCCTCCCTGCCCTCCGTGTCGGCGACCACCTGTGCTTTGGAGCTCAGGCGGTGGCAGACGCGTTTGGAGAATATTTCCGTGTCCTCCACACTCCACTCCGCTCGGAAGTCGACGAAGCCACCCTCGCCTCCCACCTCATCTTCACACCCACCACCCCCGCACCGCCCCCGTCTCCCTCCCCCTCCTCTCCTACACTACCCCCGCTCCGCCTCCGTCCCCCTCCCCCTCCCCTCCCCCTCCCCCCCTCCCCCTCCCCCTCCCCCCCCCGTCCCCCTCCCCATCCCTCCCCTCCCCCCCCCTTCCCTCCCTCCTCCTCCTCCACTTTCGCCCGCCCTCCCCCTTCCCCCCCTCCTCCTCCCCTTGCCTCCCCTCCCTCTCTGAGCGAGGTGGTCTCCGCGATCAAATCCCTCAGGAACTCTGCCCCCGGCTCTGACGACATCACCTCCCCCCTCCTCAAACACGGCGGCACCGCAACCGCAACCGCCCTCCACCAGATCATCCTTACCTGTTGGAACACCACCTCCATCCCCGCCGCGTGGAACCAAGCAGACATCTGCCCCCTCTACAAGGGCGCATCCTCGGGCCCACCCACGCGCAGCAAGTCCTACCGCGGCATCTCCCTCCTGCCCGTCGCTGGCAAGGTCTACACTCACATCCTCCTCAACCGCCTCAAGCTCCAGCTGGAGCCCACCCTCCACACTTCCCAGTTTGGCTTCCGTCCGGGCCGTGGCACCTCCGATGCCATCTTCACCCTACGACGCCTCCAAGAGGAGTCACACCGCGCCCACGCCCCCCTCCATGTGGCTTACGTCGACCTGTCCAAGGCGTTCGACAGTGTCAATCACGCCGCCCTTTGGAAAACCCTCCTCCACCGCGGCGCGCACCCTGCCCTCCTTGCACGCATCGAAAGCCTCTACTCTGGTGCCACCGCCAGAGCCCGAGTCAACGGTGCATACTCCGCCCCTTTCCCTCTCAAAGCTGGCGTCAAGCAAGGCTGCCCCCTCTCCCCCCTCCTCTTCAATGTCTACATCGACACAGTTGTCCGGTCCCTGATTGCCCAGCTCCCCAACGCTGGCATTCAAATTGGCTACATGATCGACGGAAAACTGTACACCCCTGAGTCCCGCAAGGACTTTTTGACCACCATCCTCCCCCTCCTTCTCTACGCCGACGACATCGCCCTGCTCGCCCCCTCCGAGGAAGACCTCCGCACCATGCTCACCCTCCTCGACCGCATCTGTTCAGACCTGGCCCTTGCGATCAACTACGACAAAACCGTGGCACAATCCCTCGGCCACCCTTCTGCCCACACCGTCCCCTCCGCCCCTATCACCATCCCCTCCAACTCCTCATCTACCCCCACCTGGTCCACTCCACCTCCAAGTTCAAATACCTGGGAAGTATTCTGTCCTCCCCCGCCGCCCCTTCTGATGACGCTCCCAACACGTCTGATTCCGACATCCTCGACTCAGAGATCTCACGCCGGATCGGAAGTGCCTGGTACGCCTTCAACCGTCTCACTCCCCGGTTCTGGAACTCCAACTCAATCTCTCCCACTACCAAGATCCACCTCTACAACGCCTTTGTGATCTCTGCCCTACTGTATGGCTGCCAGACATGGACGTTGAACAAGGCCCACATCCACCGACTTGAAGTAACCCACAACCGCTTCCTCCGCCTCATCAAGAGCATCCCTCCTCACACCACAGAGCACACCTCCACCACCACGATGCATGCCTCCCCCCCTTACGTTCCCCATCATCGACACGATCAACAAGCACCGTGCTACGTTCATCGGCTCCCTCATCCGCCGCCTCCCACCTCCCCCGTCCCCCCGCCCCTCCATCTCCACACACCCGCCCGTCCCTTCTCCCCCCACACTCCCTCCCGACATCATATACCCCCCCACTGCCGCCCTTTTCGCGTACCGCCGACCGGACATGACTTCGCTCTATGCCGGCGGCGCCATCACATCCTACCGGCTCAGCGCCGGCGACTTTTTCGCCCACTCCGTCAAGTTCCGTTCCTCCGCAAACACCCACTTTTCCAACTTCAAACGCGACATCTCCAAGCACCCCGAGTTCATGGACCTCTTGTCCAAGCGAGTCACACCCGAGTGGATCCTCTTAGCGAATTTTCACAACTGTGGAGGACAATCTGCCGAGACCTAGTTTAAACTCAGTTGCAGCGGAGTGACGAACACAGCCGTCAGTGACCCGCATTTGCCCCTTTCCCCCACTGCTTTTTGAATGAGGTTATTCACCCTCTTGTTGGCGCACGGTTGGTCACCCGCCTCCAAATGGAATCTCCTCAATGATGACCAGAAACAGCCTATCTAGGTCTGCCGTGCAGAGTTCTCTGTAACGATATCTCTCTCTCTCTGTGTGTGTGTGCGTGTTCGTGTGCGTGTGTGTGTGCGTGCGTGTGTGTGTGCACGTGCATGTGCGTGTGCGTGTGCGTGTGCGTGTGCGTGTGCGTGTGCGTGTGCGTGTGCGTGTGCGTGTGCGTGTGCGTGTGCGTGTGCGTGTGCGTGTGCGGTGTGCGTGTGCGTGTGCGTGTGCGTGTGCGTGTGCGTGTGCGTGTGCGTGTGCGTGTGTGTGTGTGTGTGTGTGCGTGTGCGTGTGTGTGTGTGTGTGCATGTGTGTGTGTGCATGTGTGTGTGGTCGATTTTAAAGTCTTGTTGGACGCCTTTAATGGCGTATTCGACTTGTGTGTGCGCACTCAATTCCTGAGGCAAGGAGATACTATCACCTGCACTAGTCCATTCAGTGGATACACATTGACTGTGTCCATCCCACTAGCTGTGTGTGTGTGTGTGTGTGCCCCATACTCTTTAAGAAGCTGCATCAAGCGCACCTGGTGAGTGTGTGTGTGTGTGTGTGTCTCTTGCTCTTTACGGAGCTGCATCACGTGCACCTGGCGTGTATGCGTGTGTGTGTGTGTGTGTGTGCACGCGTGCGTGTGTGTACACGCGCGCGTGTGCGTGCACGCGTGCGTGCGTGTGTGTGTGTGTGTGTGTGTGTGTGTGTGCATGTACGACACCCTCGCCCAAAATGTCCAAAAACTCCTAGCAAAACACAGGCCATGCCACGCCCCACACCCCACACCTCAGGCGCGCCCTCCAGGTGCCCATCGATCACAGCGCTCGTGCAGATGCAGCCGGACACGCACGACACGCGGGCCCGGCCCATGCCGCCTGCACACGAACAATGTGTGTGTGTGTGTGTGTGTGTGTGTGCGTGCGTGTGTGCGTGCATGTGTGCGTGTGTTTGTGGTGGTGGTGTGTGTGTGTGTGTGTGTGTGTGTGTGTGTGTGTGTGTATGTGCATGCATGCATGCATGCATGTGTGTTGTGTGTGTGTGTGTGTGTGTGTGTGTGTGTGTGTGCGTGTTGCGTGTGTGCTTGTGTGTGTGACGTTCCTGACAGGCAGCGTATCCGACCGTGCTTGACGCACAGCGCCATAGCACCACCAACATGTGGCTGGCTGGCTGGTGGTGAGGCCCTACCCTACCGCAGCCCCATCGTCTGATCCGCGCAAGTGAATGCGGTCATAACGCCTGAGGCGGTCGGGGGCGCGCCCCAGGCGGTGGTGGGCGCCTAGGCCGGTTGGGGTGGCGCCTGAGGCGGCCAGGATGGCGCCTACGGCGGCGCCTCAGGCAGTCGGCGCGCCTCAGGCGCCGCCTGATCCGCGCAAGTCAAGGCACCGCCTGAGGCGGCGCCTTAGGCGTTGGGAATGTGGTGGGGTGGGGGCCCAATGGGTCGAGGCTCGACCTAGACAGGGAACTTTGCTCCCGCGGTGCCCCGGCCTGGTTCAAAAGCCAGGGGACGTGCCCCCTAGACCTCCACCGTAGCAGCAGCAGAGGTGACTTATCAGTGTGTGCCAGATGAGCTCGATGGGACAGGGGCTGGCCAAGACGTGGCCTGAGAAAATGAAACGATTGACAGGTCGGGCCGTAACCTAGACAGGGCACCGGGCCCCCAGATCCACCCTCCTCCCCGCGGTGCCCCGGCCGGGGTTCACAAGCCCGGAAAAGTGCTCCCTAGACCTCCACCGTAGCGGCAGCAGAGGCACCTGGCAAGTGTGCGTCAGATGAGCTGAACGGGACAGAAATCTGGCAAAGGCATGGCCTGAGAAGATGAAAAGATTGACAGACTGGGCCGTCAGCTGATGATGATGATGATGATGATGGATCTTACAGTCTGTGTGACACCAGTAATGATGTATAAGACCGGTGTTGGCGCTAGCGCCCGACACCTTAAACTCAGTTTCAGTGGGAAACTGGCTGGCTACCTGGTAGGGGTGAGGGTAACCCCCACACGCGCGCACGCACTGGACCTAGACAGGACACTGGGCCCCCAGATCCACCCTATACCACCCAGGTAGTGACAGCAACGCATTGTTGGTGTGCGCCTGTGTTCTACTACTAGTCCCGCCGCCGCCATTGGCTCCAGCAATCTCCTCCATGCCCGCCAGCAATCTCCTCCACGCCCGCCAGCAATCTCCTGTATGCCCGCCAGCAATCTCGTCCATGCATGGGCGCCGCCATGCGATCTCCATGCGCCTCGCCGCGCTCCATGCGCGGCAGCACCCGTACCACCCGCCTCATTCCCGTTCTTTAGCCATTCCCCGTGACACCTATGGCTGATCCTTGTTCCGCCGTCCCCTTTGGCATCTGTAACCCGTATCCTCTCCCTGTAGCCTCATTCCCCGTTCTTAACCGCCATCTCCATTATGGTGCCCGCCCGCTGGTGGGGCCTCGCCTCGCCCCATGCCGCACGGCTAGTGTATTGATTGCTGCGCCATCTATAATCTGCGCCTTGGGGCAGGGAACCCCTGCGCCACAACCTCCTCACAAAGCCTAGCCGCATGTGCCTCGCTTCCCATGTTTCTCAATTTCTCGCCATCCGCTTCCATGCTGCCGCCTGCAATCTCATCCACGCCCGCGAGCAATCTCCTCCATGCCCGCCAGCAATCTCCTCCATGCATGCACGCGCAGAGCGCCGCCATGCAACCCCCATGCGCACGCGCGCCATGCGCGCGCCGCGCCCGCCAGCTCCCGTAGCCTCATTCCCCGTTCTTTATGCGCCGTGACGCATTAGCCTTGTCCGCCGTCCCCTGGCATGCATAACCCGTAGCCTCATCCCCGGTAGCCGCATTCCCCGTTCTTAGCCGCCATCTCCATTATGGTGCCCGCCCGCTGGTGGGGCCTCGCCTCGCCCCATGCCGCACGGCTGGTGCATCGATCGCGTCGCCATCTAATAATCTGCGCCTTGGGGCAGGGAACCCCTGCGCCGCAACCTCCTCACAAAGCCTAGCCGCATGTGCCTCGCTTCCCATGTTTCTCAATTTCTCGCCATCCGTCTCTCTCTTCCATCCAGGCACAGTAAACCATTAGGAGCCGCAATCTGCTTGAGTTCCGATCGTTGTGAGAGGGGGTGCATGCTCGCCGCAATTCTCGCCATCGTGCATCGTGCTCTCCATCGTACCGCTGCCCCATCTGCCACATAGCCTCGCCCCATCAGGACCAGTTCATCAGTAGCGCTGTGCGTCACAGCCGCTCAGGGTAAATTTCCAGATTTTCAGCCGCCCAGTACCAAGCGCAGTTGTCCCGGTTGTCCGCCATCGAGCGGCGCCAGGGCGGGAGCCCCTGGCGAAGAGCTTATGAACTTAACATGGTTATGAACTTAAACTAACTGGGCAGAATGGGTTTATGCAATCGTAAGCTTTAGCTAGCTAGACAGGGCACTGAGCCCCCGGACCCCCCGGACCCCCCGGCACTGAGCCCCCGGAATCGTAAGCTTTAGCCAGCTAGACAGGGCACTGAGCCCCCGGACCCACCCTCCTCCCCGTGGGGGCACGGCCGGGGTTCAAAAGCCCTGGACGCACCCCTTAGAATGCCACCGTAGCGGCAGCAGAGGCGCCTGATACGTGTGTGTCAGATGAGCTCAATGGGACAGCTATCTTGCCAAGACGTGGCCTGAGAAGACAGAAAGGTCGAAAGGCCGGGTCGCAAGCTAGACAAGGCACTGGGCCCCCAGATCCACCCTCCTCCCCGCGGTGCCACAGCCACGTTTCAAAAGCCCTGGACGCACCCGTTAGACTGCCACCGAAGCGGCAGCAGCGGCGCCTGATAGCTGTGTGTCAATGAGATGTGGGAGCTTGCCAAGACGTGGCCTGAGAAGATGAAAACGCTGAAAGGCCGGGCCGTAACCAACCAAGCGCAAGCCTACCACAGAAGCAAATAATGATGAATCCCAGGAAAAAAAATTGGACACACACCTGAACCGTGCCGGACAAACACCACTTCGACGGGGACCATCGCAGCCGCTTTCACATTGGACGAGCTTGTGTTGAGGGTGAGCCGTAGGGACGCGTGCGGCGTGCTGGACTGAAGGGCCGGCTTCGGCCTGCGGTTTAGGGTTCAGGTCGTGGGCCCCGTGTTGGGGGTGTGCGGAGTGTGGGGCGATGTGGGTGCAATTCTGTGTTGAGGGTGGGCCGCAAGGACGCGTGCGGCGTGCTGGATTGAAGGGCCTGCTTGGGCCTGTCGGCATTGGGTGGGGTCAAGGGGGGGGGGGGGGACGCGTTGGCAGTCTGAAAGCACAGGAAAAGCAGGGGAAAGACACAATTGATTACGCTCCGCAAGGACGCGTGCGGCGTGCTGGATTCGAGGGCTGGCTTGGGCCTGTCGGCGTTGGGTGGGGGGGGTGGGGGGGGGCGTAGGGGCGATTTGGCATTCCAAAAACACAGAAAAACACAAAAAATCATGCCCGCAGGGGTGCGTGTGGCGTGCTGGATTCGAGGGCCGGCTTTGGCCTGTCAGGATTGGGTGAATCGGGAGGGGGAAACGATTGGTGTGTGTGTGTGCGTGCGTGTGTGTGTGCGGCACTGGATGCAGCGGCCGAGCTCCCCAACACGTGTGTAACGAAACGCACGCTTGAATACTAAAAGCAACGCATTTTGAAGACAACCCCCGACCTTCTCCCGGGCCTGTTTCCACCCACCCTGTGTACTCCATCTCAATGTCCCTATGCTCGTGCGTCCGAGTCACGCGGCGCCCCCCCACCACAGCCCCCTCTTTTGTTACCCGGCAATACAAGCTACACCCACAGTGTAATGGCTTTGTTACAATGCAATACAATTTGCGCAAATTGTATTGCATTGTAGCAAAGCCATCACACTGTGGGTGTAGCTTGTATCGCCGGTTAACAAAAGAGGGGGTTGTGGGTGGGCCCTACCACACTCTCATCGCCCGAGGCGGCGCCTCAGGCGGCGCATTTACTTGCGCGGACTAGGCGGCGCCTCAGGCGCGCCGACTGCCTTAGGCGTCGCCTGAGGCACACCCCTGATCGCCTCAGGCGTCGCCTTTGGCGTCATCCCGACCGCCTCAGGCGCCACCTCGACCGCCAGAGGCGCACTCCCGACCGCCTTGGACGTTTTGACCGCATTCACTTGCGCGGATCAGACGATGGGGCTGTGGTGGTGACGCCTTTGAACCGAGAAAAACCAAATCACCTCAATGTGGTAGCTCCGGAAACCAAGAACCACAAAATCATCTCAGTTCGGTAGCTGTACGGTAGCTGGGTGGATCTGGGGGCTTAGTGTCCTGTTTAGACCCGGTGAGTGCGCACATGTGGAGGGTTAAACCTCACCCCTTCCAGGTAGCCAGCCAGTTTCAGCCTGTAACTGAGTTCAGGTGTGGGGCGCTAGCACCGACACAGGTCTCATACATCACTACTGGTGTCACACACAGACTGTAAAATCCACAATCACCTAACGCTCGTGCGGCCTCGCGGGCTCTCCAAGCAGAGCTCCCCTAGGCTACAACTTGTAGTTTGACTCACGATCCTAAGTCCCTTGACTCACGATCCTAAGTCCCTTCACTCACGATCGTAAGTCCCTTGACTCACGATCCTAAGTCCTCTGGGCGCGTATATGTAGAGCCTGTAGCCACCAGTGCGGTACCTGGAGCGCGCTGATATCCTTTAAGGCCTTGACTCGCGCTCTGGGGTCTATATCCAAATAGGCCTTTATTCGTGCCCTGGGGTCCTCCAGGCGCGAACATGTAAACCCTGTTGAACTGGAAGCCCCGCAAAACCAATGCGGTAGCTGCACGGTAGCTGCACGGTAGCTGGGGCACACCTGTCGGCGTGCCCAAACGCGTCGACCCACACACACGAACATGCAAACCCTGTAAAAACCACACCCAGTGCGGTAGCTGCACGGTAGCTGCACGGTACCTGAGGCGCACCTGTCGGCGTGCCCAAACGCATCGAGCAGCGCCCAGCCGTCGTACGCGCTGACCACGCTCGACACCCTGCGACAGTGATGTTGTGTTCAGTTTGCTAAATTCATTGCCTGGAGCCATTTGACTGAGAATACGGCTCCGTGGCTCCCAAATCCGGCTCCAAACGCTGAAACAAAAACACTGCAGGGTCTGCGAGCATTTGCAAAGGGTCGGGACAAGGAATGGCGAGTATATACGTGAATTCTAGCAGATTTGGGGCCGGCAAAAGCCCTAACAAAACGCTGGTGGGCAGCGCCCAGCCGTCGTATGCACTGACCACGCTGCACACCCTGCGTGCGCGCATTTGCAATGGGTTGGGACACGGGTCGGTGCGTCTATAGTTAGGAGTCTCTCCTCCTAGTGACTTCCAGCTCCTACATTACCAAAATCCCAACGTCTGACCCGCTCCATGGAATGCAGTCATAACGTCTGAGACGGTCCGGGTACGCCTCAGGCAGTGGTGGGCGCCTGAGGCGGTCGGGGTGGCACCTGAGGCTGTTTGGATAACGCCTGAGGCAACGCCTGAGGCGATCAAGGGTGTGCCTCAGGCGGCGCCTCAGGCGGTCGGAGCGCCTGAGGCGCCGCCTGATCCGCGCCATGGAATGGGACGCCTCAGGCGCCGCTTCAGGCGTTGTGAATGTGGTTGGGAGAGGGACCGCTGGTGTGCAGTGCCCAGCCGTCGTACGTGCTGACCATGTGGTCACTCTGCCAACGGGCCTCAATCCCAGGGCTATCCCAGCTGTCCTGGGACAGTCCCAGGCCGCGCCTGCTGTCCCAGGACTATCCCAGCCTGGGATAGTGCTATCCCGGGATTGCTTGGGAAGGGGAGGAACTGGGGGGCTGCAGTGCACGCTCGACACCCTGCGTGCGAGCGTTTCCAACACCGGTCATCGGAACCTGACCGCCAGCCACGGAGCTGATTTGTGTTCCAGCATAGGGGGCAGCAGTGGGGCGGCCCCTGCTGCTTCCCACCCTGCCCCCCACCCACGGATGCACACACACACACACACACACACACACACACACACACACACACACGCACAGGCAGACACACACACACACATGCGCACACACACACGCACACACCCAGACACACGCACACACGCACCGCCCCCCCCATGTAGCAGCGGTCATCAGAACGTGACTGCCAGTTGTCGTCAAGCATACGGGGCACCAGTGGAGCCGCCGCTGTCAGGGCTTGTCGGGTTTACAGGTTCTGAGGAACAGACATTTTTGTAGAGATGAGGATGTTGAAGCAGCTGTGAGGCATAGGAGACCAAGCGATAGGATGCCTCATAGGTCCCACTGCTGCTTCATCATCCTCATCTCAACACCTCCCCCCCTGCCTCCTGCCTCCTGCTCCCTGCCCTCTGCCCCCTGCCCCCTGCCTCCTGGTCCCTGCCCTCTGCCCCCTGCCCCCCCCCCCCACACACACATGCCCCCTACCACGCACCGTCCCCCCATGTAGCAGCGATCATCAGAGCCCGACTGCCAGTTGTCCTCCAGCATGGGGGGCACCAGGGGGGCAGCCGCTGCCGCGCGCTCCTGATCATCCACTGGCACCGCGTGGACACCCGCCAGCGCATCTAGGAGCAGCTGCGTGCACACACACACACACAACAGTTGCAGCAGCAGGCACATGCGTTTTTGGCAGCGTGATTGTTTGGGGGGGTGCTTGTTGGGAGGCTCCTGGTGTGCGTCGTATCTGGACAGGAGAGAGAGATGCCAACGCGTCTAGAAGCAGTCGCTTGCACGCAGCAGCAGCAGCAGCAGCAGCAGCAGCAGCAGCAGCAGGCACATTTCTTGTGGGAAGTGCGGCTGTGAGTGGGCTCGCTTGTGGTACCACTGGGGGGCATGAGAGTGGTGCTAACGCCGCTGCTGCGCACCCTTCATCATCCACGGGCACCGCGTGGACGCCCGCCAGCGCGTCTAGGGGCAGCTGCGTGCACACACAGCAGCAGCGGATGCACATGAGTTGGGACTCATAGATTGTGGCCAGTGTGTGAATGGGAGTGAGCCCGTAAGTGCAATATATGGGGGCACCAGGCGGGCCGCCACTGCTGCACGCCCCTCAACATCCACTGGCGCCGCGTGGACGCCCGCCAGCGCATCTAGGAGCAGCTGCGTGCACACACACATCCACACCCACAACATTTGCAGCAGCAGGCACATGCGTTGTTGACAGCGTGATTGTTTGGGAGCGTGCTTGTTGGGAGGCTCCTGGTATGCGTCGTGTCTGGACAGGAGGAGAGAGAGATGCCAACGCGTCTAGGAGCAGCCGCCAGCAGCAGCAGCAGCAGCAGCAGCAGCAGCAGCAGCAGGCACATGTCTTGTGGGAAGTGTGTTGCTGTGAGTGGGCTTGCTTGTGGTATAGCTGAGGAGAATGAGAGCGGTTCTAATGCCGCTGCTGTTAGCCCCTGAGCATCCACCGGCACCGCGTGGACGCCTCCCAGCGCATCTAGAAGCAGCTGCGTGCACACACAAAAGCAGCAGATAAACTGGAGTTGAGATTCATTCGATTGTGGCCAGTGTGCGACCTGGAGTGGGCCCGTATGTGCCATGACTAAAGGGAGACATTAAAGTGTTGACACTGCCACTGCTGCCCGCTGCTCAGCATCCACTGGCGCCACGTGGGCGCCCGCCAGCGCATCTAGAGCAGCTGCGTGCACACACACACAGCAGCAGCGGACGCAAACTGCAGCAGCAGCAGCAGGACGAGGTGACATGAGTTGAGATTCATAAGAGTGTGATCAGTGTGTAAATTTTGACCGAAGCGTGAAAACGACATGTTTTCCCTCCGGCGGGGTGAGATGGAGGAAGTGAGCGTGAGGCCCGGGGTGAGATCTGCCATTTTCTCAAGATCCTTTGCAGAACCACACAGTGGCAGGCAGCCGGCTGGTGGCTACCGCCCCCCACAAATAATTGTTAGGGCCAGAACTGGACTTGGGTCTGTCGGTGGTACTAGGACTAGAGGTAGTCTTTGCTGGAAAGCCGTTGTAACTGTAACTGTAACTGTAACAGTGTGTGGTCGGTGTGCGTGTTGGTCGCGCGCTGGGCGTGTTCGCGTCTTTTGATAAAAAAAAAATGGGCCAGCAAGAACATGCAAGTGCAGTCTAAGATAAGGGTTTACAACACTTTCGTGCTGCCCGACCTTCTGTACGGCTGCGAAACATGGGCCCCTAAAACTAAAACACAACTGACTCGATTGGAAATTGCCCACTCTAACTGCCTTTGTCGCATTCTGGACGTGCGCCTGGTCGACCGGCACAGATATATTCGGCAGGCGTGCGACACTGAGCCAATTGAAGAGCCTTGTGGCAAAGCGATCAATGCAGTGGCTAGGCCATGTGATGCGCATGCCGGCTTCTCGTCTTCCTCGTACGAATTTTGACTGCACAACGGATGTGGCTCGGCAGCAAGGCCGGCCTCCAGCCTCCTCTCGACACTATTTTCATAAGCTACTGAGTCAGCAGCTAGACGAAACTAGTGGCACTCGTTCTGATTGGAAGATTTTTTCGGACACGACGTTTGAGCGTGCTCAGGATAGGGTCGGGTGGAGAGCTGTGGTGTACGGTCCGGCTTCCCCTCAGGCGTCGGCCCCTCCACCTCGGCAGTCAAGTAGATTGGCAAGCGCCACTTGACCCCCTGTCCCCTGGAAGCAATTAGGACCTTTTGGGGAGGCGTCGCACAATAGCTCTCCTTTTTGCTCTAGGACTACACGTCGGCAGGCAGCCGGCTGGTGGCTACCGCCCCTCACAAGTAATTGTTAGGGCCAGAACTGGACTTGGGTCTAGGCAGTGGTTCTAGGACTAGAGGTAGTCTTTGCTGGAAAGCCAATGTAACTGTAACAGTGTGTGACTGGGAGTGGGCCCGTAAGTGCCATGAGTGGGGGGACATGAAAGTGTTGACACTGCCGCTGCTGTCGGTCCTGAGCATCCAAAGGCACCGCGTGCACGCCCGCCAGCGTGCCTAAGACTAACTGCGTGCACGCACAGCAGCAGCAGCAGCAGCAGCATACGCACATGACTCGATATTCATTAGATTGTGGTCAGTGTGTGAATGAGAGTGAGCCCGTAAGTGCCATGACTGGGGGGACATTACAGTGGTGGTACTACCGCGGCTGCCCGCTCCTCGGGCACCACTGGCACCGCGTGGACGCCCGCCAGCACGTCTAGGAGCAGCTGCGTGCACACACACAGCAGCAGCAGCAGCAGATGCACATGAGTTGAGATTCATTAGAGTGTGGGCAGTGTGTGACTTGGAGTGACTTGGGCCGTAAGTGCCATGACTGGGGCACCAGGCGGGTGCTGCTGCTTGCTCATGAGCATCCAAAGGCACCGCGTGGATGCCCGCCATCGCATCTAGGAGAAGCTGCATGCACACATGAAGCGGCCGCATACGCTGCTTGTAGGCGCGTCACACACGAATCAATCCAGCAGCAGCAGCAGCAGCAGCAGCAGGAGCAGCAGCCGCAACAGCAGCAGCAGCAGTAGCATATCCGTGAGTGGCAGCACCAGGGGGCAGCTGCTGCTACCCGCTCCTCAGCGACCACGGGCACCGCGTGGACGCCCGCCAGCGCATCCAGAAACAGACGGGCGTTTGCACGCGTGTGCACAGTCAAGTGACGGGGGGAAATTGCATGTAAAGAGGCCGCTGTTGTGAGGGCGTTACATTTTTTGCGGGGGGGGGTACATGGAATTGGAGGGGGTGGATGGAGCGCGGGAGGGGTGAGGGGGGCTGTTCTGCTGTGGTGCGGGCTGTTCTGCTGTGGTGCGGCGACGTGGGCAGGCTGGCACGCGTTGGGGGGCGTCGGGGGTGGTGTTGCAGAGACTTGGGTCGGTTTTGCCGCGTGGGGCGTCGGGGCGTGGATACTGGACCTTGTGGGTTGTTCTCATGTAGCCCCCCCCCCCCAACCCCCCCACCACCACCACACACACACACTATACCCACCAGCGCACCTGAGTCACGATCTCTCCCATGAAGCGGTGCCCAGTGGCGCCGTCAGGGTGTAGGCTCTTGGAAGTTGGGTTAGGTTTGGACTAGGGCCAACGGTGATGAGTGAAGGGCGACGGGCAAGGGGAAGGGGTCGACGGTCACGGGTCGGGGTTATACAGGGGCAGGGTCCGGGGGTTACCTGAGCCACGATTTCCCCCATGTAGCGGTGCCCCGTGGCTCTTCTGGCATGCAGTGCATCGAGTTAGCACACGCGCTCAACCCTTCCAGCACACCGGACCAACAATATATAATCAAACAAGCCCCCCCCCTACACACACTCCACACCAGCGCACCTGAGCCACGATCTCCCACATGTAGCGGTGCCCCGTGGCTCTTCTGGCAAGCAGTGCATCGAGTAAGCACACGCGCTCAACCCTTCCAACAAACCGGACCAAATCAAAATCACCAAACAGGCCCCCCCCTCCCCTACACACACTCCACACGAGCGCGCCTGAGCCACGATCTCCCCCATGTAGCGATGCCCCGTGGCGCCGTCGGGGTGCAGTGCATCAAAGTAGAATGCGTGCCCCGCTGTGAAGGGGGCGTCCACACTTTGTGGGTCCACACCAGGGACCGCGGCGGCGCGCGCGTGATTGACCTGGAAGCCTTTTGTGCCTGGGTGTGTGTGGGGTGCGTATGTGTGTGTGTGGGGGGGGGGGGGGCGTGCGTGCATGTGTGCGTGTGCGTGCGCGTGTATGTAATGGGGAGGGGGGGGGGCATACGGCAGGGCGCGTGTGATTGACCGGGAAGCCTTTCGTGCCTGGGTGTGTGTGGGGTGCGTGTGTGTGTGTAGGGGGGGGCGTGCATGCATGTGTGCGTGTGCGTGCGCGTGTATGTAATGGGGAGGGGGGGGGCATACGGCAGGGCGCGTGTGATTGACCGGGAAGCCTTTCGTGCCTGGGTGTGTGTGGGGTGCGTGTGTGTGGGGGGGGGAGGGGCGTGCGTGCATGTGTGCGTGTGCGTGCGCGTGTATGTAATGGGGAGGGGGGGGGCATACGACAGGGCGCGTGTGATTGACCGGGAAGCCTTTCGTGCCTGGGTGTGTGTGGGGTGCATGTGTGTGTGTGTGTGTGTGTGTGTGTGTGTGTGTGTGTGTGTGTGTGTGTGTGGAGGGATTCCGTGGAGTTCAAGGGGTGGGGGGAGGGAGCAGTTCAGTGGGGGTTTGGGCAGGAGGCAGGAGGCAGGAGGCAGGAGGCAGGAGGCAGGAGGCAGGAGGCAGGAGGCAGGAGGCAGGAGGCAGGAGGCAGGAGGCAGGAGGCAGGTGAGGGAGAGAGAGAGAGAGAGAGAGAGAGAGAGAGAGAGAGAGAGAGAGAGAGATGCAGGCGCAATATGGGGGGAGGCAGGGAAGGGGGCGGGGTGGGTGGGTGGGGGGGGGAGGCTAGGCTGCTGTTGAACGAGCCAAGTACACACATAAAACACAACCCGAATCTGGAGAGGGAGGGGGGGGGGGCAAATTACAAAGTTTGAAACCTCATGTTGACTCATTTTCAAAACGGTCCTGCCCCCCCCCCCCCCCAGTACACCCAGACCTTATCTGCTGGAGCTGAAACTTGGAGGGTAGCTTCGTTACATCATTCCCAACACAACGTACTATTTGGGAGGCTGCGTAACCCATTCAAACTCTTGAAACGGGCCTCAGACCCGAATCAATGATTCACCTGACTGCATCAGGTGGAACGCGCCTGCCTTGACGCTTAGCTCCTGTGTGTGTGTGTGTGTGTGCGTGTGTGTGCATGTGTGTGTGTGAGTCCCCGCTATTCGAAAGCTCCCGCTATTCGAAGGTTCCCGCTATTCGAAAAATATCCCAGTGCACGGGTCAGAACTTGTAACGATTGCCGGGGTGTACTGCTGTTAGTAGTACAGGCATTGCCGGTGCATGCGGACGGCCTCATGTAACGCTTGGTTGGTTGCTTGGTTGGTTGTGTGTGAGTTTGTGTGTGTGTGTGTGTGGCTGGGGGTGAGAAGAGATGTGGAATGCGCCTGCCATGACGCTGAGCTCCTGTGTATGTGTGTGGTGGTGTGTGTGTGCGTGTCTGTGGGTGTGTCTGTGCCTGTGTTGGTCGTTTGGTTGTGCTTGTGTGTGTGTGTGTGTGTGTGTGTGTATGTGTATGTGTATGTGTATGTGCGTGTGCGTGTGCGTGTGCGTGTGCGTGTGCGTGTGCGTGTGCGTGTGCGTGTGCGTTGGCGTGTGCGTGTGCGTGTGCGTGTGCGTGTGCGTGTGCGTGTGCGTGTGCGTGTGCGTGTGCGTGTGCGTGTGCGTGTGCGTGTGCGTGTGCGTGTGCGTGGACGTGTGCGTGTGCGTGTGCGTGTGCGTGTGCGTGTGCGTGTGCGTGTGCGTGTGCGTGTGCGTGTGCGTGTGCGTTGCGTGTGCGTGTGCGTGTGCGTGTGCGTGTGCGTGTGCGTGTGCGTGTGCGTGTGCGTGTGCGTGTGCGTGTGCGTGTGCGTGTGCGTGTGCGTGTGCGTGTGCGTGTGCGTGTGCGTGTGCGTGTGCGTGTGCGTGTGCGTGCGTGTGCACGCACATGCCAAGGGTGGTTTAGCCAGCTGTGCATGGGAGAGATAGAGGTGGAACGCGCAGTGCTAGCAGTGGCCTGGGTGTATAAAATGAATCAGTGCTTAGGTGTGGACTGGCAGACCCCCCACCTCACCCCCCGAGACCGGTTACACCGCCGTTGCGTTGAATCGTAGCAGCGTGCACCTCCCCGGCTCCAGCAGTGTCGGTTTTACAGGATGCAGCCCTACCAAAATCCCAACGTCTGATCCGCGCCATGGAATGCAGTCATAACGCCTGAGACGGTCCGGGATGCGCCTCAGGCGGTGGTGGGTGCCTAAGGCGGTCGGGGTGGCGCCTGAGGCGATTTGGATAACGCCTGAGGCGATGCCTGAGGCGATCAGGGGTGCGCCTCAGACGGCGCCTCAGGCGATCGGAGCGCCTGAGGCGCTGCCTGATCCGCACCATGGAATGGGACGCCTGAGGCGCCGCCTCAGGCGTTGTGAATGTGGTAGGGCAGCTATCAATGAATAGTGCGCGCGTGCTGCCATGATTCATACATCGTTGCCACGCTGTGCCTGTGCGCCTGATCCAGTCCGAAAACGCTGCGAAAAGGCAGCGCAAAGGCAAAATTAAGTTCCTCCCGCAAAGGCGTACGGAATCTAAATAAATAGGCCTTGAGCGCCCCCCCCCCCCCCCGAAAGGCACAGCGTGGCTGCGGTATACATATACCTGCAGCTGGTAGTAGGTTGCAAACTCGTGCAAGTCTCTTTCTGCCGAGTGGTAGTAGGTCCCGGGGAGCACGCCGGGCATGGGGTCGTTCCACACAAATGAGTGGATTAACACAACAGCAGGGTTCCTGTACGTGTGTGGAAGGGGGGAGGGAGGATCTGTGTGTGGGGGGAACGGAGGGGGATTTGTGTAAGAGACGCGTCGTCGTCGAAAGCATAACACAACGGGAGCGCCTGGGTAAGCCCGAGTACAAACACAGCGCCCAAACGCTTCAGGCCAGCGAAGAGATGCCTTGTGCCGGGGAGCACGTCGGGTGCGGGGTCGTTCCACACAAATGAGTGGGTCAGAAAAACATGAGGGTTCCTGTAGATTTGTGCGAGGGGGTGGGGGGGATTTGTGGGTGTGTGAGGGGGGGGATTTGTGCAAGAGATACGTCGTTTTGGAAAGCGTTACACAACGGGGGCGCCTGAGTAAGCGTGAGTAAAAACACCGTGCCCAAATGCGAAAGGCCAGCTGAGAGATGCCATGTGCCGGGGAGCACGCTGGGTGTGGGGTCGCTCCACAAAAAAATAGTGGAGCATTACAACAGCAGAGTTCCTCTATGTGTGTGGGAGGGGGGGGCATGTGTGTGGGGGGGGAAGGGAGGGGAATTTGTGTAAGAGCTGCGTCGTCGTCGAAAGCGCAACACAACGTGAGCGCCTGGGTAAGCCAGGCAAATGACGGCGGCGAATGCTGTTGAACGCGCACAACTGACCCCACACCTCCAAACCTCCACACGATCAGTCCACACCTTGGGTAGGAGAGCAGTTTGCGGAGAAGCCGCTCATACGGACGGCGCATGCTGTTGAAGGAGCCAAGCTCGTTGGTTTCGGAAATGGGTACCTGGGGTTTGGGTGAAGGGGTGGTGGGAAGCAGTGAAGTTTACACACACGAGGTGTTTGTGTGGGGTGTGGGGTGTGAGGTGTGGGGTGTGGGGGCGTAAGCCTGTGCCCAACAGGTGTACAGCTAGCATGCTGTTGAAGGAGCCAAGCTCATTGGTTTCAGAAATGGGGGCCTGGGGTTTGGGGGGGGGGGGGGGATTCAGTGAAGTTTGGACAACGAGGAGGGGGGAGGTTGTCTAGGGTGCTTTTCAAGGAGCCAAGCTCGTTGGTTCAGGCAATGGGGACCTGGGGTTTGGGTTAAGGGGTGGTGTATGTGTGTGTGGTGTGGTGGGTAGGGGGTAGGGGGGGGCATTCAGTGAAGTTTCGACTAAGACTTCCAAGTTGACGACCCCGTGATTGGAGACCTAGTGGACAGTGACCCCTGGGAAGGATTTCAGTGGTTAGTTTTCGCCTGGCTCCAGCAACTTTGACCGCTCGTACCAGGCGCAATACGTAACAGGTGTTCACGCAACGCGTGCCGCTGTGCTGCTCTCGGCGAGAGCTTTCCAACGCACCTCTCCCACCAAGTGTGGGGTGGTTTCCTGGGGAATGGGAAATCCGGCTCCGAGTGGTATACGACTTGCAGGGGGATCCCTGGTAGTGGAAACAGACGTCGACATCGAAAGCACAACACAACGGGAGCGCCTCTAAGCCCCGAGTAAAAGCACAAGGCCTGAAAAAGCCAGTAGTCAGCCAGACTTGCACGCACGGCCCCCGGGCATTGTCCCCCGCTAAGACGCACCGCAAAGGACTACTACCCACGGTTCTGAAAGCCAGAGAGAGGCACGCAAGCCCATGTCCACACTCGACAATCACTGAGGCGGCCCTGACTGATTCCCACCTCACAGGCAGTGCAGTGGTTCCTGGGAAGGATTTTAGTAATTAGTTGTTTGCCGGCTCCAGCAACTTTGACCGCTCATATTTGGCACAATACACAGCGGGTATTCATGCAATGCATGCCGTTGCGCTGCTCTCGGCAAGAGCTTTCCAATGCATCGCTCCACGCCCTCACCCACTCAGTGTGGGGTGGTTTTCTGGGAAATGGGAAATCCGGCTCGGAGCGGTATACGGCTCGCAGGGGAATCACCGAGGCAGTGCTTTTGGCTTCGGCGATTGGAGCTGGATTTGGAAGCGCCGTGGAGCTGGACTTTCAGTCAAGTGGCTCCAGAGAAATCGATTTTAATTCCCCCCAAAAGAGTCACTGGACAAGGATAAAGGTCGCCTGACGGGGGGTTTAAAAACACGCAAGGTGCCCCGAACAGACCCTGACCCTAAACCCTGAAGCCAAAACTCGTTAAAACCCTGAAGATCCAAACCAGTGGTGTCATTAAGGAATCCGAGAATGTGCTGTTTTCCCCCGCAACACTGGAGGGGGCATGCCGAATTGCCCCCGCAGGAGGCGTTTTTCCCGCGAAAAGTGTGAAATCGTCGAATTTCACACTTTCGGGGCGAGGTTTTCGCGATTCGCCTCCGCAGTTGCCCCCGAAATTTCCCGGTTTGCCCCCGCAGCGCAGGCTGCGGGGGCTGCGGGGGCGCTAATGACACCACGGATTCAAACCCCACCTGCGCTCCCCAGTCGTCGTTGTAGGCGTAGTCAACAAAGATGATGTCGGCCTATCAGAGGAGATACAAGGAAGGGGAGGGGGGGAAGAGATGTGATAGGAGTGTGTGTCTGTGTGTGTATGTGTTTGTGTGAGCACGTGTGTGTGTGTGTGTGTGTGCGCGTGTTTGTGTGTGCGTGTGTGTGTGTGTGTGTATATGTATGTGTGTGTGTGTCTCCCTATGAGTGGGCGCACGTGTGCCAGCAAAGCCCCCCCCCTCTGTTCACACACACACTGCATGCACTCAAAACCGTTACACAGATGCCAGTGATATCGGCAGGAGGGTGTCGATAAATAGCGGGTGGCCACTCGTGACAACCCCCCCCCACACACACACGCACACACACCTCTTTGGGCACGTGCAGCGCGTAGCAGATTGACACTAACCCCCCCCCACACACACACACGAATACACGCACACACACACATACACACACACACACACACACACACACCTCCTGGGGCACGTGCAGCGCGTAGCACAGCGACATGTATGCGCTGAAATGGCCGGTCAGCCCGCCGTTGTGCAAGTGCACCTGTGTGTGTGTTTTTGTGTGTGTGTGTGTGCATCTGTGTGTGGTTGAGTCATCGATTTCAACAACAGTATGTCGGGCGCCTGTGATGGCGTAATGCAATAGTGGCGGCGCACCGCAGGAAAGAGGCCGGCAAGGGGGGTGAGGGGATATTCAAGCCCCGTTCTGATTGATGCATTGATGCATTGGTGCATTGATTCATTGGCGTAATGCAATTGTAGGGGAAGAGGCCGGCAATGGTGCGGGTGGGGGGGGGAGTAGTGTTCAAGCACCGTTCTGAATCGATGCATTGATGCATTGGTGCACCGGTGCATCGACGCATTGGTGCATTGGTGAATTGATGTACAGACATATATCGATCCATTGATGCATTCATGTGTAACGAGCCCCCCCTCTCACACACACACCTGGTCCCCTATCTCTTTCTTGAGTATGTCTTCAGCCCACGACGGAAACGACAGAGATCCCACGGCGCCCTGGCCGGCAGTCACACTGTGTGAGTGTGTGTGTGTGTGTGCACGTGTGCGTTTGTGTGTCCGTGTGTGTG
>VFSX01000016.1:163676-221176 GCA_016618255.1 Chlamydomonas sp. UWO 241 | reverse complement strand
GCTCGGGTCACGACTGACACGCCAGCCCCCTCTGGCATCATGTCTAGCGCCTTTTTCACTATGTGGTCAATAAAAACATTGAACAACACAGGAGCAATGACGCACCCCTGTCGCACACCAGACGACACGGGGAATTCGTGCCCGATTTTCCCAGCCAGCCGCACGGCAGCTGCAGTGTTGGTGTGAAGATCCTCCAACAGATCAATAATGTGCGGATGAACACTATATAATCTAAGGACTCTCCACAGTGCCGCACGGTTTATGCAATCGTAAGCTTTAGAATAGTCGACAAATGCCACAGCCATGCATTGTTTGTACTCGGCATGTGCCGCGCTCAGCGAGCGCAGAGTTAAAATCGCATCAACAGTGCCTCTGCTTTTTCTGAAACCACACTGAGCCTCATGCAACTGACCGTCAACCTGCGTGGAGACGCGGTGCAAGAAGTATGGCAGCGTACACTTTCCCGGCAATAGAGAGAAGGCTTATAACGCGGTAGTTACCAGGGGAGTCACGCGGACCCTTCCCCTTATATAACGGTGTGATAATAGCAGTTTTCCATTCCCTCGGGGCTCTTCCCCGACCGCCATACGGCGATGATGACCCGGTGGAGCCATGCGATGGCAGGTGGGCACCGCAACAGCATGGCGTCCAGCTGGTCACCGCCCGGAGCGGCGGTCGAGCGCAACGCTCGCACACACGCCTCCGTCTCAGCCAGGTCAGGGGGGCGCCCGTGCGCCTCGTCCACCTCTGTGGCGCGTGTGAGCTCAAACGCCGCTACATCGTTCTCCAGCTGGTTCAGGGTCTCGTCGCTGAGCTTTGTCTCCCCGCCATATAGCTTGTCGAATGACTCTGTTATGGCCTTCAGCACCCCGTCTGGACCGCTGTGCAGCGCGCCCGAGACGTCCCGCATGGCAGGTGGGATCTGATGGCTGCGGCTGCGGCCCGCCAGGCTGTCGCACGCGCGCGCAAACTGGCGCAGATTCTTCTTGCGTAGCATGTCTTGCTCTTCCGCCACCTGCTGGCCGATCCACCTCTCCCTGTCTCTCTGCACAGCTGCGTCGGCCGCGCGGTTGGCGCGGTTGCGCTCTCGTTGGGCAGCAGCAGACTTGCTCCTGAGCCATGCCGAGTGCGCGCGCTGCCGGGCGACCATGAGCCGGAGGGTGCGCTGCGACAGAGTGAACTGCCAGCCGCGCCTCCGGCCGCCGCCGCGTGGAGCGAGGTGGTTGGTGGCCACCTCGCGAATGGCAGCAGCCATCGCGTCGTACTCCGCCTGGGCATCAGCGCCCTCGGGTGGCACGGCCTCCAGCAGCCCAAAGCGATCGGACAGCTGGAGGTTGAACTCACGACACATCAACGAACTCACGACACATCAACACACACACACAAATACACACACACACACACACACATAAACACACACACACACACACACCTCGAATGCGCCATCAAATGCGTCCAACGGACTGTAAAATCGACCACACACACACACACATACACACACACACATACACAAACAAACACACACACAAAGAAACATAACACACACAGACACACACAAACATGCACACACACACACACACACACACACCTGCGCCGCGTGCCGCGCCCTGTCTCCAGCGAGCCACTCGTACCCTGGCACATCGCCCCCGTGCAGCCAGCCCACGCACTGGCTATTTCCTGCTGCTGCGGCCGTAGCAGGAGGGGCCAGCGCTGACGCCATAGCGGCCAGAGGGAGGAGCAGCAGGAGCAGCTGCGTTTGCGTCACCAGGCGGGGAGGGCGGCGCGCGCTGCGCGCTGCTGTGCTCGGGTCATGGGGGCGCGCTGCTGGCGGTGGCCGTGTGCGCGCGTGGCTGGCGCCGCTGCTGCTGCTGCTGCTTCGCATGGCGTCAGTAGCATGGCAGCTCACAGGCGCTGCGCCCGCATGCACGCGTCTGCATGGCGCTGCATGCATGCAGAGATCTGCCCGTGCTCAGTGCTCAGCTGCCACACCATACAGGCGGTGAACTCCCTGGACCGCAACCGGGGTGGGGAAGCGCCGGCGTGCACGTTCGGTCTGTCTGTTTTGTTCAACCAGTGCCCCGCTCCTCCCGTGTGCTCTATGTGCGCGCCCGCTTGAGGTTTGTAAGATGGTGGGTCGAGAAGCGTATGTAAGCGATGTTAATGTGCTTCCGTGCCTTGTGTTAGCGAGGGCGTCCCGGTGATCCAGTTCATACCTCCACTCTTTGGCAGTCCCTAAAAGCTTCCCGCGCGAGGGCCCTCGCCACTCTCGTACCATACTTCGCATCCAGTCACCAAGAACCTCAAGCCCCATTCCAAACGGACGCTACAGAGCTGGGCAAACCCTTCCTCAAGCAAACCCTTCCCCAACTGTCACCGCCACCGCGCACCTCTGCACCCCCCCTGCGTCACCTCCCACGTGGGTCATCGTCCCAGAACTCACGGCGTATCGCAGGAGCGAGGAGGAGTCGAGCACAGGTGAGGGTGCGCTGTACACATGCATCGCTCGGCTGCGATAGCCATGCATTGCTGCCCGTGGCTGCTGAGTGGGGGGAGAGCAGGCGTAGGTGATACGCGGTGTAGGCGCTGGGCATAGGCGCTGGTCGCTCGTGCTGGGGGGGGAGGGTGCTGGGCGCGTGCGTGGGGGGGAGTTGCATCCGCGCCATGCCATCTGTCGCCGCATGTGCAGCAGCTCTCTCTCTCCGCCCTGCGCTTGCCCAACCCCCCTGCCTATATGGGTGGGTGCTCAACCTGTGAGGACCCACATGGGCAAATGGGTCGTGGGTAACGGGGGGAGGGGCGCCCCGCAAGCAGCAGCCGCGCGCACACGCAGCACTCGCGCGAGCTCCCCGCCTGCAGGCGCACACGCCCATGCAGACACGGCCCCCCCCACCCTCCCCCGCCCCGCCCCACGCACACGTGCAGCGCGCGCCATGGCCACCAGCACACATGACGACAGAGCTGCTGGGCGCGTCACGCCCCATATGGACCAGCGGAGCAGGCGCAGGCGCAGGCGCAGGCCCCAAAAGCACACGCAGACACGCCACCGTCACCCTGACACCCTCCCCCGGCCCCACCCCACGCACACGCGCAGTGCGCGCCATAGCCACCGGCACGCGTGACGACAGAGCTGCTGGGCAGCTCACGCCCCGGCGCAGCAGGCGCAGGCGCACGGACGCACACGCTGACACGCCGCCACCCCCCCCGACACCCCTCCCCCCCTCGCCCCGCCCCGCGCACGCGCAGCGCGCGCCATGGCCTCCGCCACACACGACGACGACAGAGGTGCTACGCACGTCACGCCACACAAGAACCAGCAGGCGCCAAACTCACACGCACACACGCATCCCGTCCCGCCCCACGCACGAGCAACGCGCGCCATGGCCACCGGCACACCGGACGACGTAGCGGAAGGTGCTGGGCACGTCACGCCCCACCAGTACCAGCAGCAGGCCCCAAACTCAAACGCACACGCCCCCCACTCAACCCACCCACCCGCACACGCACACACGCAGTGCGCGCCGTGGTCACCGGCACACAGGACAACGTAGCTGCTGGGCAGCTCGCGCACCGCTAGTACCAGCAGCAGGCGCAGGCACAGGCTCCAAACTCTCGCGCACACGCCCCCCACCCCACCACCCACCCCACCTCATGCACACCCGCAGCGCGCGCCATGGCCACCTGCAAACACGACAACAACGGAGGTGCTGGGCACGTCACGCCCCACAAGAACCAGCAGGCGCAGCAGCAATGGCGGGCGCAGCACCCAGAGAGCGCGCCTCGGTCGGACTCGCCCGCGCCGCAGGTGAGCTTGACGCCCAAACTCTGCTTGTGTGTTTGGTGTGTGTCTGTGTGTGCTTGTGTGTGTGTGTGTGCGTGTGTGCGTGTGTGTGTGTGTGTGTGTGTGTGTGTGAGCAGCCAGAGAGCGTGCCACGGTCGCGCTCGCCCGCGCCGCAGGTGACCTTGATGCCCCATCGCCTGTGTGTGTGTGTGTGTGTGTGTGTGTGTGTGTGTGTGTGTGTGTGTGTGTGTGTGTGCAGCTTGATTGCCGCGGCGGTGCGCCTCGCTCGCACTCGCCTCAGCCGCAGGTGACCCTGTCGCCCTATCGCCTGTGTGTGTGTGTGCGTTGTGCGTACGTGCGCGTGTGTGTGTGTGTGTGTGTGTGTGTGTGTGTGCAGCAGCCAGAGAGCGCGCCATGGTCGCACTCGCCCGCGCCGCAGGTGTGCTTGATGCCCCATCGCCTGTGTTTGTGTGTGTGTGTGCGTGCGTGCGTGCGTGTCGGAGCAATATGTGCGTGTGCCCAGTACGTGTGCCCAGCGCGCGTGCCCAGTGCACGTGCCCAGTGCGCGTGCCCAGTGCGCGTGCCCAGTGCGCGTGCCCAGTGCGCGTGCAGACAAGCGCAGCTCACCCGCCCAGGGCTGCTCCAGGCGCAGGCGCAGCCTGCATGGCCCGTGCACGCCTGCCGTTTGCATCCGCCTACTAACAACTCCCCCGCCTCCTGCTTCCGACAGTTACAGCCAGGCAGCATACCAACCTGCCTGATTCCTTATTGCAACACACCACCTTGCCTGCTGACCCTGCTGCCTCGCTGCCCCTGTTGCCCTTGCTGCCCCTGCTGCCCCTGCTGCCCCTGTTGCCCCTGCTGCCCCTGCTGCCCCTACTGCCCCGCTGCCCCTGCTGCCCCGCTGCCCTGCTGCCCCTGCTGCCCCGCTGCCCCTGCTGCCCCTGTTGCCCTTGCTGCCCCTGCTGCCCCTGCTGCCCCGCTGCCTCGCTGCGCGCTGCCCTGCTGCCCCTGCTGCCCCTGCTGCCCTGCCCTGCCTTGCTGCCCTGCACTAGACAGCTTGATTGTTGCCCGCCACCATGCGTTCATGGCATTACCACCGCTGTCACCCCTTTTGTCATCTTGGCAGGTCTGCATGACTGCTTTCAGAGTCCTGCTGGGGCTTTGGGACCAAGCGTTGTGCCAACCAGAGGTGGATTAAACAGACTCATCACCCTCACAACGCAACTAACTGAACCTAACTGCAACTCACCGTGGCTGTACCCCACCCCACCCCACACACCCGCGACCGAGAGATCTCAGAGACCGCTGTTTGGGGTAGTCTAGCCGGCGGGAGCGGTAGTCTATCGGCCGGGAGGCGGCGGTACTCTAGTACTCAAGTGTGCTGGAGTATCGGCGGGTGTCTCTAGTAGAAGAGTAGCCTGCTTAGCTGGAAACCCCGTGTTACTGTTACTGTTACTGTAGTGCCTTGTAACAAAGCAATTACACTGTGGGTGTAGAGGGTAACCCCGGGGTAAAACTATAGGGGGCTGTGGTAGGGTGGTGTCCAGTCAGCTTACAACCAACAGCAATCAACAGCAACTAACAGATCCCCCCTCTGCTGCTGAAAACAACACTCCCTTCCCCCTGCCCCGCCACAGATGCGCCTGCCGCTGGCGCACCTTCTGCCGCTCGGCGTGATGTCTCCGCAAGGTGCGTGGGCACAGTGTGCCTCATCAGGGTGCCTGATTCATGTGCCTCATCAGGACCTTTATTTGCGCGGTCATTGCTGTGCCATCATGAGCCTCATCAGGGCCATCATGTGCCTCATCAGGACCTCTATTTGCGCGGTCATTGCTGTGCGATCATGTGCATCACCAGGGCCATCATGTGCCGCATCAGGACCTTTATTTGTGCGGCCATTGCTGTGCCATCATGTGCCTCATCAGGGCCATCATGTGCCTCATCAGGACCTTTATTTGCGCGGTCATTGCTGAGCTATCATGTGCCTCATCAGGGCCGTCATGTGCCTCATCAAGACCTTTACTTGAGCGGCCATTGCTGTGCCATCATGTGCCTCATCAGAGCCATCATGTGCCTCATAAAGACCTTTATTTGTGCCGTCATTGCTGTGCCTGCGGTTGCACCGTCTGGTTTGCCCCTGGACTTGATGTCTCCGCGAGGTGCGTCCCTGGTAGGCTGGCGCGCTGCGTGGCCTTGAGGGCTCTACCAGTAGAGCTCCCCTAGACGTATAGTCTAAGCCTTAACTCACGCCGGGGGTCCTCCGGGTACGTGTAACGCATACGTGTAAAAAACGCGAGGTGCGTGGACGCCTGGTCAGGTCGCCTGCTCTTGATGATGGATATTACAGTCTGTGTGACACCAGCAATTATGTGTGAGACCTATGTCGGCGCTAGTGCTCGGTGCCTTTACTCAGTTTCAGGCTGAAACTGGATACCTAGTAGGGGTGAGTAAACCCCCATATGCGCGCACGCACTGGGTCTAGACAGGGCACTAGGCCACCCGATACCACCAAGGTAGTGACAGCTATTAAGCGTAGGCAAGTGTGGGCGCAGGGCGCCGGCTCTACCGTGGCATTGGGCCGCGTGTATTGTGCCCCTGCGTCCCATCCTCACTCGCTCGCAGGCACCTTCTTGCCTGGCCCTCGCCCCCCGAATGCAGAATCGTCTCCTTGCAACCCGCACATCGACCCAACTGCCCGCCTGCCTGCCTTGCCTCTCTTAGAGCGACCCACACGCCCCCTGGAACACCGTGCAGGCAACCTTCCCCCCTGGCACTTGCATCCACGAGGGCAGAATCGTCGCCCCAACTGGTCGCCCTCTCGCCCATGCGCCCCGATCCCCTCTCACACACCGCGCAGGCGACATTCCCCGCCTGGTGCTCACGAGTACGCCCCGATGCATTGGCTGGTGCTCGCAAGTGCGCCCCTATGCACCACCTGGAGCTCGCGAGTGCGCCCCTATGCATCGCTCCACCTCACCGCCTCTGGCCCTGCGCCCTCATCCACATCGCCCCCCCCCCCCCCCGCACACAGACTGCGCAGGCGACTTTCATTCCCGGTCCTCGCACCCTAAGTGCGTAGCCGTCGCCACAACTGCCCACCCCTTGCCGCATCCCCCCTCACACACACGCCTTTCGCACCAAGCACTCGCACCCCGTGTGTATGCGCAGCATTTGCCCCAACGGCTCGCCTCCCCCCTCGCCCCGCCAACAGCAACCCACCCGCACCATACAGGCGACTTTCTCGCCCGACACCACCCAACTAGGGCATTTCCCCCAGCGCCCTCGCCCCCCCCCTCCCGCCTTCACCCCACCAACACCACAAACACCGCACCGCCTTCACACACCGTGCAGGCGACTTCTCCCCCAGCGTCAACCACCAAAGCCTGCTCCAGCCCGAGCCCCCAAGAGCTCGGCGGACCACCCGCCTGCCAGCTTCCCACTCACGAATCCCACCTCACACACACACCGTCCAATGCACAGGCAACTTCTCTCCCAGCTGCAACCCCCCCATGGCTGCTCAAGCCTCCATGCTGCAGCCCCCCGGACGACCATTTCTCATAAATAAATAAAAACCACAATGGTCACTCCCGCGCCCCGACACACCATGCAGGCGACTTCTCTCCCAGCAACAACACCCACACATGGGACTGAAAACTCCTGAGTCGAAACCAGCACGCAGCATCCCCACCACGAAGCAGCACCTACCAGCACCACTCAACACCGGCCTCCGCCCCCACTCCGATGCAGGCGACTTCTCTCCCAGCTTCAACCACCCAGGCCTGCTCCAGCCTGAGAGCGAGGACCCCGGTAGCCACAGCGGCGGCTCCTGGCAGATGCAGCCGCAGGCTGTCTTTGGCTGTGGCCAGGCGGGACAGCACCAGAGGGAGCTCGGCCTGTCCTCGCTGCAGCTGCAGGGCGGCACCGCACCTGGCTCCCTGAGTGCTGCGTCGGCTGCGGCCGCTGCAGCTGTGCAGGCGTCAGCACGCGGCCTGCCACCGCTGCTGCCGGGCCACGCCCGCGCCCACGGCACGCAGAGCGCTGCCGCTGAGCCTGCCGCTGCTGCTGAGCCTGCTGCTGCCGCTGAGCCTGCTGCTGCTGCTGCTGCTGCTGCTACGCCTGCTGCTGGCCCGCCACTGCCAAGGAGCCCTGCTGCTGCTGCACCAGTGGCTGCCAAGTCGGCACCGGCTGCCACGCATGCTGTGGCTGCTGCTGAGCCATCGGAGCGCTCCCCTCTGGGTGCTGCTACGACTGCCATGGTGCAGCAGCAGCAGGTGCTGCGGGCACAGGCGCTGCATCCTGCAGGGGAGCCGGCCACGCTGCTGCCGCTACTAGCTCTGATGGGGCAGGAGCGCGCGGAGGAGCCTGACAAGGTGGTGCTGCAGCAGGCACAAGGGCAGCAGGCGCAGCAGCAGGCGCAGGTGCAGGCGCAGGGACAGGCGCAGGCGCTTCATCCTGCAGGCGCGCCGGCGCAGGCTCTGATGGTGCAGGAGGGCGCGGTGAAGCCTGGCAAGGTGGCGCTGCATGCGCAGGGGGCGCAGCAGGGACAGGCTCAGGCACTTCATCCTGCAGGAGAGCCGGTGCAGGAGCGCACAGGGGCAGCAGCGGCGGTGGTGCCTGTGCGGTTAGTGCCCGAGTGGGCCGCGAGTGGGCCACACGGGGCGCCTCCGATGCAGCAGGCGCAGGGGCACACGGCTGTGAAGGAGGTGGGTCATGCGCCTGATGTCTGCTGCCGTTGGGGGTGCACACCACGTGCACAGCAATCATGATGGCAGATGGCATGCTAGGGGTCTATTGACAGGTGCCGCCCTTTTTCTTAGGGTCTAATGCGCCATTCAAGGTGCTCAACGGGCAGTAAAATCGGCCATCAAGCGCCCTGCCGATAGACGCATTGATTGCAAGCACCTTGATTCCTCCCCATGCCCTGCATGGTGCTCCCTTGCAGGAGCAGAGTGGGAGCGACGGTGAGGGCCCTGCCTCTCCCTATGCCCAGTTCCCTCTGCAGCACCTGCACCTGCGCCCCCCAGAGTGTCTGTGCCTCTGATCCCACCCCACGCCCTGCATTGTGCTCCCTTGTAGGAGATCAGTGAGGAACAGGCCAGCCCTGCCTCCCCCTCTGCTCAGTCGCATTTGCTGCCGCCAGTGTGCATCTCTCATCCCACCCCTCCCGCGCTGCACTGTGCTCCCCTGCAGTAGGAGAGCGACTGTGGGACCGAGGGACGCGAGGGCCCTGTCTCTCCCTCTGTGCAGCCCCCTCTGCAGTTGCTGCAGCACCCAGCCCCAGTGTCTGTGCATCTGACCCCAACCCACCCTAGGCCTATGCCCTTCACTGTGCTCCCCTTCAGGAGGGGAGTGAGGAATACGAGGGCCCTGCCTCCCCCTGCACAGTCTTATTTGCCGCCCCCCAGTGAGTGTGTGCCTCCCACCCAACTCAGTCGACCCCCTGCCTTGAGATCCCCTGCAGGAGGAGAGTGACTGTAAGAGCGAGGGACAGGCGGGCCCTGCCTCTCCCTCTGCTCAGTTCCGTCTGCTGCGCCAGCAGCTGGCCGCCCCCAGTGTGCCAGTGCCTCTGATCCCACCCCACTCCCTACACGGTGCTACCTTGCAGGAGGGCAGTGACCGCGAGAGTGAGGGCCCTGCCTCTCCCTCTGCCCAGTCCCCTCTGCAGCGCCTGCAGCAGCAGCTGCGCCGCGGACCGCTGGCGGACGCCGTGGTGGAGGAGCACAAGTACGAGCCGCAGTCAAGTAAGTGGACAGTTGGCAAGTGGGCTGCTGAGTGGGTTGCTTTTGTTTGTTTGTTTGCAAGTGCATCAGGGCAGTTAACATTACTGTGAAAAATATGCAGGGACATGCACGCACACACACGCATGCACACACGCAAGCACACACACACACACCCTCTCTCACAGAGTCTTGCAACCCTCAGCACATTTGCCTCTCGTGCCACACGCATACTCACTCACACACATGCACACACACACACACACACACACTCGCAGAGCCATGCAGCGCTCAGCACATCGGCCTGGCGTAGAACACACATACTTACACGCACACACACACACGCACACACACACGCACACACACACACAGACACACACACAAACGCTCCCGCAAAGCCGTGCAACGATCAGCACATCGGCCAGGCGTGCCCCCCCTAAACACATACACGCACACACACACACACACACGCAGAGCCGTGCAACACTCAGCACATCGGCCTCTTGTGCCACACACACACACACACACTTGCAGAGCCGTGCAACGCTCAGCACATCGGCCTCGCGTATCACAAGGTCGACCGCGCATGGCGCGCCCTGATCAGGGTGAGAACCTCCAACAGGCGCAGCATGCGCACCTTTGAGGCGACAGCAGCGCCATTCAGTAGAGGGGGATCTATGGTATGTGTCACAAACAGTTGACCGCTCATGGCGTGCCGTGATCCGGGTGAGAGGGGGGAAGATAGTGGTCCAGCGATCCATGAGGGGGGGGGGCAGGGGCAGGGAGAGGGCAGGGGTGGGGGGCAGGGAGAGGAGGCAGGGTCAGGAAGAGGAGGCAGTGCATGGCGCTCCCTGATCAGAGTGAGAGGGAGGAAGACAGTTCCAATAACAAGCGTTTGCTGCCCCTGCAGTAGGGGACCTCTGGGGGTGCGCCCAGGCTCTTTACAGAGTGGGGACTCCCTACCACCATAAGCCAGCCACCTCATTAAGGTGCTCGGGCTCTACGAGCCAAGCACGGTCGTATACGCCTTAAGAGATGTCCCCGACTGTAACATCCATCATCACCAATGAGCAGCAACGGGGGGAAGGAGGGGGGGGAGGGAGGAGTCAGTGTCACAGGGCCGACCGTGAATGGCGCGCCCTTATCAGGGTGAGTTAAAGGGAGATGGTGAAGCAGCGATCTGTGAGGGACAGGGACGGGACCAGGGAGAGAGGGCAGGGGCAGGGAGAGGGAACAAGGGCAGGGGCACGTGGTCACCGTCCTGCTCAGGGTGAACTCCCCCGTACACCATGCCAGATGCACACGCACGCACACGCACGCACACACACACACGCACACACACACACGTCGTCGGCCGCCGCATGCACCTGGGTCAGAAGCGTACTAGCACTGCACTGCACACACACACACACACGTCTGCGTGTGCGTGCGTGCATACACACACATACGTGCGAGCACACACACACACATGCATACACACACACACACACGCGCGCGCGCGCGCAGGTCAATGGCCGCCAATCACATCTGGGCCAGAAGCGTACCAGCACTCGACACAAACACACACACAAAGACAAACACACACAGTTCCCACACTCAGGTCACACAAACACACACACACACGCACACACAGTTTTCACACACACACACACACACACATGCACACACACACACACACAGTTTACACACACACACACACACACACACGCGCACACACACACACGCAAAGCTCACACACACACACACAGGTCAACGGCCGCCGCGTGCACCTGGGTCAGAAGCGTGACTTCGTCGAGGGCGCACGCCTGTACGACACGGCTGCCTACTTCCTGCATGGAGGGTGAGAGCTCTTAAATGCAAATTTTGCCAACTTGCGGCCTCCCCTGCCAGACTCTGAGATGCTCTAGCTAGTAGAGCAGCCACCTCTTTCCCTCTCTGTCTCTCTCTTATTTCTTCAGGTATCTTTTCTTTCGTTCTCTTTCATCTTTCTTTGTGTCTATCTCACATTGTCGAGGACACGCGGCGGGGAGAGGGGGGGGGGTCAGGTGGTCCTCAGGTGGTTCAGAGTAGGGTGGTTAAGTTATCCGGGATGTATAGGGCTCCTGCAGGGCTAGGGGGGGGAATCATGGCTGCGCGGTTCAGCAAGGATACGACCTGCGCGGTTCAGCAAGGACTACGTACCTGCTGTGCGGGAGGTGGGTACACTCTAACGGCCCCTTTGTAGGGATGCGCACATTTTGTCGACTGGGGCCTCCCCTGCCAGGCTCTCAGGTGAAGTTCGTAGCTGTCTCTCTCTCTGTCTCTCTTTCTTCTATCCCTGTTTCTGTCTCAGTCTGTCTCTCTCTCTTCTCTTGCTTCTCTCTTGTTTTATTTCTCTCCGTGCCTATCTCTCTCTCTCGATGTCTCTCATTCTCACACTCACTCACTCATCACTCACTCACTCACTCAGTCACTCACTCACTCGCGCACACCCTGCACCCCTGTGTAGGGACACGCGCCTCAACTGCCCCGACTCAACGCCGCTGCCGCCAGGCTCTCAGATGCTCCCGAAGGCACAGCCACCTCTTGTCTCTGTACCTCTAACTCTCACCACCATACACCCTGCCTCTGTGCAGGGACGCTCGCCTCAACTTCCTAGACTCAACGCCGCCCCCGCCAGACTCAGACGTGCTCGCAAAGGCACACGCCCCTGTTCTCTCTCCACCTCTCACGCTCACCCCCATACACCCTGCGCCTGTGCAGGGACGCTCGCCTCAACTTCCCAGACTCTACGCCGCCCCCGCCAGACTCAGACGTGCTCGCAAAGATTCAGCTGCGGCCTGGTGTCGCTGTGACGCCTCAGGTCAGTGCTGCGAGCAGTGCGTGAGATGAGGGGCAGCTCTGCCTGCCTGTGCACAGTCAGTGTGATGTGAATGACTGTGACTGACTGACTGCAATGAATGACTGTGACTGACGATATGACTGACGGAATGACTGCCACTGCCCGAATGACTGCAACTGCCCCAGGTCGAGCAGTACCTCATGAGCAACGCTCGCGAGTGGCGCCCGGAGGCGCAGGCGCAGGCGCAGCCCCGCCTTGGGGCACAGGCAGCACAGCCGGCAAGGCCCCCCGCATCGCACAAGCGCAAGTCGGCGGCGTCACCACTGCCGGCAGGCGCGGTCGCCGTCGGGGGAGCTGGCCGGCAGGTAGCCCTGCAGCTGGCTGCTGCGGGCAGCGACCATGCAAGGAAGGTGCAGAAGACGCAGGTGGGGGCGTCGGTGCGGGAGCACGCGCAGCGCGGCTCAGCTCAGGTACCCGGTGGTGCGCAGCGCCCGTCTGGCCGCCAGTCTGGCCGCGGCCGATCGTTGCCCTCGCCTGGGCCGAGGGGAGGCGCCTCGTCTGGGGGCGGCCGTGGACAGCGCTCATCAGAGGAAGGTGCGTCCTCTGGTACGACCGGTGGGAAGCTGCAGGAAGCTGCACCACCTCTGCCGCCCGCAACACGTGCCACGCCGCCCCTGTCGGCGCCGCTCGTGCGTCAGGGCAGCGGAGGTGGGCAGGGCCGCGGGGGCGGAGGACGGCGCAGCAGCAGCAGCGGTCGCAGTGGCGGGGGCAGTGGCGGCAGGCGCAGCAGCAGCAGCAGCAGCGCGCAGGCAGGCGACGGCAGGCCGCGGGTGCAGACGCAGCGGGTGCAGCAGGGCCAGCAGCAGGCACAGCAGCAGCAGGCGCAGGCGCATCAGCAGCTGCAGCTGCAGCAGCTGCAGCAGCAGGCGCAGCAGCAGCAGGCGCAGCAGCAGCAGGCGCAGCAGCAGGTGCAGGTGCAGCAGCAGGTTCAGCGGCAGCAGCAGCAGCAGCAGGTCCAGCGGCAGGCGCAGCAGCAGGCGCAGCAGCAGCAGGCGCAGCAGCAGGAGGAGCGCCCCAAGCGCCGCCGCAGTGGCGAGTCCTCTGGCAGCGGTGCTGCTGCTTCTGTCGCTGCCGCTGGTGCTGGTGCACTCCATTCAGGAGGCTGCCACGGCCACGTCACCGCCCCCGGCATCGGCAGTGGTCTCCGCGGCTCCCTCAGTGGGCAGCTGCCCCTCGTGCACACTGCTGGCGCTGGCTCTGATGGCGCGGGCGCAGGCGGCAGCGGGCGCGGAGCTGGAGGGGAGGCGCTTCAGGCGCCGCTGCTGCTCCTTGCTGCGGTCGCAGAGCATGGGCTGGGCGAGGGCGGGCCTGGGGCGGACGCGCAGCTGAGGGCGAGGCTTGCGGAGGCGGCGCGGTTCGGGGGGCTCACGTACCGATGATGCTGGTGGATTTTACAGTCGTGCGTGACGCCTGCCTACAGGCAGCGTTTTCGACCTTGCTCGGCGAATCGTGCCCGGGCACTACTACACACGGGTGGCTGGCTCCTCGTGGTGGGGGCCTAGTGGGTCCGGGCTGGACTTAGACAGGGCGCTCGGACCCCAGCTGCATCTGCAGATCCACCCTTCTCCACCCTCCTCCCCGTGGGGGTACGGCCGGGGTTCACAGGCCCGCGGGATCTTGCCCCCTAGACCTCCACCGTAGTGGCAGCAAAGACCAGGTTACTCGTCCACGACCGATGAGCTGGCGATCGGTTCCGCCGACCGTCTGCACTATCACCTCAGACCGTGCGCATCACATGGCCGCATGTGCCACTTCATTCTCATGGCACTAATTGCTCGCACTCCCATCTGGAGCGCCCACGCGTAGAGTAGCGCAAAGTAGTAGAGCTGATGATCGACACTGATGATGCTTTCCTCCCACTGGATGGCAGTGGCTACCGGCCCCAAGGGCCTCGTTCACACCTGAGCCTAGGCAAGGCTGCCGTGACTTAACCCTTGTGGGCTGGCTTGTAGCCTGGCTTGTAGCCTGGCTTGGAGGCTGGCTTGGAGGCTGGCTTAGAGGCTGGCTTAAAGGCTGGCTTGGAGGTTGGCTTCTCTGTGGCATGCACACCACGCATATCGCCCTGACCCCTTGTTTTCGCTGCACGCACTGCCATTTATTACACGTCAAAAACGCGGATGCCGGCACAACAGCACTGGTGCGGGCAAAGTACGCGCTGCCTTGGCGCCCCTGCAATATTGAGGCCTGCCGCTCCTGTCATCTACACTTCTCTTGATTTGCTTTACTCCACTACCATATGTGTTTATGTACGCTTGCAACCTACTTCATGAATACAGCTTATGAATACAGCTTACCGTCCTAGATCGCATGCCCATGCAGTCTCCTGCTGTAATTGAGCGGCCTTGCACCTAGGAAAACCTAGGAACTAGGATGCCTGGGCCAAGCTAGTTGGCACGTCACTGCTCCTCCCTCGACAGGCGCGCATGTCGTCACTGCACTTAGTGGCAGTCGGTGTGATGCCCGCGACCTCACTTTTCCCATCGTGTGGCAAAGAGGTCGACACACAGCGCTGGGTCAAGCTCCGTGGCCTCGTCCCGAATTGCGCCCATCATCCCATCCCACACGTTGAGTGTAGTGGATAGTTGCAGCTCACTCACTGCGTCATGCCCCTCAGCCTGCTTGAGGCACGTCTCTCGCAGCTCATCCAGCTGCAGACGCTCCGCCAGCGCCAGCCGTCGAATAACGCAGTGCTGCAGGTCATCAGGGTCGACAGCAAGCTTCTCACGCTTCTCGCTGACAAAGGCCACCAGCCGCTCAAGCAGCTTGGTGAAGTTGTACTTGTGCCACCGGCAGCAGGATGAAGACGCTGCTCAGCGTGAGCTCCGGCTGGGCGTGCAGCGGGTAGAGCCGAGGCCCCGTCAACCTGCGGGAGTTAAAAAGGCGTCACAAACGAGGTGCTGCCAGCCAGGTGCAGGCACTCACAGCAGCAATGCCAATCGTGTTCCGTGGAGGCGGAATATCTGGGGGCAGCGGAAGCCAGCTATAGCGGGCTGAGGATGAGCTATTGTTGTCGGCGAGTGGTGGAGAGAATGCTGGCGTGTGGTGGAGAAAATGTTTGGCGTTGACACTCCGGGGGTGCATGGTTGCCCCATCGGGGTCGTGCCACTGCCCTGCATGTCCTCCAGGACGTCGCGGAAGAAGGGCGAGGCCAGCTGGAGTCGGTTCAAGAACACGGGGGCATAGCAATGCGGCCACGGCACGCCTATTGTCAGGGAATAGCTAGGGTCTGCCTGGTTGATGGGCTTCAACATGAACACCGTGCGCGGCATCCACATGCTGTGCACCTACATGCACCTGGGGGAAACACGCGGTCCGGCACCTCGCAAGTGGCCGCCTGGAAAACGACTAGCCGCCTGGAAAGCGACTAGCCGCCTGTCTTGCGGAGGCCAACCCCCCGCGAGTCGGAGGATGTACGATCCGCTGTGCTGCCGCCCTGTGCCTGATTGTTGTTGATCCGCTTGATCTATGAAGCGCCGACATCTGATCCACAGATCTTGCCGCTGACACGCTGCGTGTTGGAAGCGGGGCATTTGGAGGGCGGAGCATTTTTTGCAATTTGCCAGCATTTTGGGGGCATTTGTAAGCATTGCTTCCAGAAGTGGATTATAAAACTCTCATCATCAACTTCCAAGCAGTAATTTTTGTGGGAAAGAGAAAAAAATGATTTCATACCCAATCCCCACACTCAAAACAAACTAGAATTCGCAGCCCTTCTGTTGCTTTCGTATCCATCAGCATGCAGTCTCTCATGCGGCGCAACGGTGAGTACTTGATTGACGGTGTGCTTGATCCCCTTGTCCTGTTGCGTCCCCAACCAGCCACATCCTTATCTCCCGCTGTCGCAGCTGCTTCACGTGGCGCCGTCGCCAGCAGCCCTGCTTTCAACGGACGCATGCGCGCGTCGGTCTCACCACGCGGCGCGAGGTGCGATGGGGCCTGCTGTGTCGGCGCCCTGGTCTGTTGGCGTCGCCTTTTTGCGATTGCGCTCTTGAAATCCCCCCTGGTTCCAGAGAGGAGGCCCGTGGGATGCTTGTCGGCGATTGCCCGTCCGATTGCGGCGATGGCCTCGGGAGCCCATTGTGCGCATGCTACCCATCACAGCATGCACGCCCCCAATCGCGTCTGCACCGAGTGCCTGGTGTGCATTCATGCTGTTCTGCTGCTTGCACATGCATGCTGTTGACGGATTGTGGTCGATGGGCGGTGTGCTTGCAACACGTCGGACTGTGCATGATGACCATGCACCATGCAACCATGCGTGCCTGCCATTGCAACTCGTCAGCACCATGACGCGCATGCAGCTGTCACGCCCCTCAATCCATCCCACATGACTGACTGCCTCGGCGCTTCGTATCCACCTGGGGCAGTACAAGGGATCGGAGATGGTCTGTGCTGCACACCCACCACCCTCAGTTGTGCACGTGCCGCCTCCTAGTACCACCCCAGGGGTTGCCTGCCCACCTTTGCTTGGCAGCCCAGCTCCTGTGACTGTGCCTCTCTGTGCATGCAGGCCGGTGCAGGCCTCCACTTGTGTGCTCGTGGCTCGTGCCACCTCCTAGTGCCACCGCAGAGGTTACCTGTCCACCTTTGCTGCTGCTGCTGCTGCCGCTGCTGTCGGTGCTGTTGCTGCTGCTGATGATGATGATGATGATGATGATGGTGATTGTACAGTCGTGCGCGACGCACCTACAGGCAGCGTTGCTGACGGCCCAGCTCCTGCGTCTCTGTCTCTCTGTCTCTGCGCACGCAGGCCGGTGCAGGCTGTCAGCCTCGGCCACGGAACCTACGACCTTGACCCAGACAACGCGTCCATCCTGGTGTGCGGAGGAGGCGGCGTGGCGCTGCAGGTGTGTGTGTGCATGTGTGTGTGTGTGCGTGCATGCGTGTGTGTGCGTGCGTGTGTGTGCGTGTGTGTGTGTGTGCAGTCTGGCTTCGGCATACACATATGGTGATACCGATCTCGTATCACTGTATGTGTGCACGTAGCTGACTCGCAAGCTGAGTAGCATGGACATATGCACGCGTGTGTGTGTGTGTGTGTGTGTGTGTGTGTGTGCTTGCTGTTGTGCAAGTGCCACCTGGTTTCGACACTGTCCCCGCATGTCTTCATATCGTACGTGCATGCAGGTGACTCGCAAGCTAAAAAGCATGGGCTCGTGTGTGTGTGTGTGTGTGTGTGCGTGTGTATGTAGCCTGGATTCAACATATCAGATCCCTCCCCCCTGCCCCCCCCCCTCCACTGATCTCATCGTATTGTTTGCACGCGCGCAGGTGACTCGCAAGCTCAAGAACATGGGCTCGTGGGTGTGGCAGCTGCAGCGCACCGACAAGCGGCGCGCGGAGATCGAGAAGATGATGGCGATCTGTGCAAAGGTACGCGTTGAAGGCAGTGGTTCCGCTAAGTTACAGTAACAGTCACATCGGCTTTCCAGTGAAGACTACCTTCGAGTCCTAGTACCACCGCCTAGACCCAAGTCCAGTTACGGCCCTAACAATTACTTGTGAGGGGCGGTAGCCACCAACCGGCTGCCTGCCAAGGTGTGGTTCCGCAAAGGATCTTGAGAAAATGGCAGATCTCACCCCGGGCCTCACACTCACTTCCTCAATCTCACCCCGCTCGAGGCAGAAAATGTCGGGTTTCACACTTTTCGGTCGAAATTTGCGCCATCTCGCCCCCCCTTCTCCCCCTGCCCGCGCGGTGCGAGAAGGGTGTAAAAATGTTGTTTTTCACACTTTTCGGGTCGAAATTCGTGCAATTTCAACCCGCGGCGCCAGCCCGACTGTGCCCATCTCAACCCGATGTTGCAGCCTTGCGGTTTGCGGGTTGTCTTAACATTAACAGCTACGGCAGTCCTGCTGGAGCTTTGGATACACACACACACGCACGCACGCACGCAGGGTGACGCCATGGACGTCACGGGCCTCCAGAAGGTCTTTTGACTCCATGGAGGAGGTTGATGCTGTCATGTGCACATCCACATCCATTGACACACACACACACACACACCCAACCAACCAACCAACCAAGTGTTACATGAGGCCGTCCGCATGCACCGGCAATGCCTGTACTACTAACAGCAGTACACCCCGGCAATTGTTACGAGGTCTGACCCGTGCGCTGGGATGTCTTTCGAATAGCGGGTGACCGACCAGCGCCTGAATCGAGTGGATGGTATCTTTAATTGGGGGGGGTCGACATACACACACACACACGCACACACGCAGGGTGACGCCATGGACGTCGCAAGCCTCTAGAAGGTCTTTGACTCCATGGAGGAGGTGGACGCTGTCGTGTGCACATCCACTGACACACACACACACACACAAATACACACACACACTCCACACGCAGGGTGACGCCATGGACGTCGCGAGCCTTCAGAAGGTTTTTTACTGCATCGAGGGGGGCGACGGCGTCGTGCGCAAATCCACCGACACACTCACACACACACACATACACAGGGTGATGCCATGGACGTCGCAAGCCTCCAGAAGGTCTTTGACTCCATCGAGGAGGTGGACGCCGTCGTGTGCACGCTTGGGGGCGGCGGCGACGACGACGTGTCTGTCAACAGCGTGGGTACGATCAACGTTATCGAGGCGGCCGTGAAAAAGGGTGGGTGCTGCTGCTGCTGCTGCTACTGCTGCTGGCTAGCTGCTGGCTGCCTGACTGGCTGACTGTGGGGTGTTGCATAACAAAGACGGGGTAGTGCCAGTGGGGAGGGAAGGAGGCAGGAAGAGTGCTTAAGGGGGTGACTGTCAACGGCGTTGGCACGATCAACGTCATCGAGGTGGCCGTGAAGAAGGATGGGCTGCTGCTGCTGCTGCTGCTGCCGCCGCTGCTGGCTGGCTGGCTGCCTGGCTGGCTGCCCCTCCCCCATCACAAACACTCCACCACCACCCTCACCCAAGCCCGCCCCCCCCTCTCTTTGTGTATGCCCCGCAGGCGTGAAGAAGTTTGTTCTCGTCACGAGCATCGGATGCGGCGAGACCAAGGACGCGGTCGGGCCTCAGGTGTGAAAGTGTGGGTGTGTGGAATGGGGAAGTGTGGATGGCTGACGGAAGTGTGGAATTCGTAAAAAGTATCAGATGCGGCGAGACCACGGATGCCTCAGGTGACACCGTGCCCCACACACACCCCACACACACATCACACCACACACACACACCGGTGATGCAGAAAATGTTTGGCATGATGGCGGTCTTGTGACGCGAAACACGTCCAGGGTCGCATTGGAGCGGTTGGGGTCGATCCTGTGACGCGACAGTGTGACAATTGCAAGTATTCATACTTTTCACACAAGAGCGCGTTGCGCTCCGCGCTCTGGCGTGACGCGGAGGTCCCACCTAACGACCCCCCCCTGTGTGACGCACGTAACCGCGTCACGGCTTTCTGCACCACTGACACACACACACGCACACACACACACACACAGGTGTACGCATCGCTGGAGAAGGTCCTGATTGAGAAGAACAAGGCAGAGGTGGCGCTCAAGGTGTGTGTGTGTGTGTCGAATGACTCTTCTGTCAGAAAGACAGCCTGCCTGCCCCCCCCCTTTTCCCTCTCCCCCCCCCCCCCCCGCACACACACACACAGGCAAGCAAGATGTCGTACGTGATTGTGCGCCCTGGGCCTGAACGACGTCTCGACCGGGAAGACAGGTTGTCCCCCCCTTTCCTTACCCCCCCCCACCCTCCCCACCCTGTGTCGCACCCCTTTCGAACGATTTACCCCCCTTTCCCCCCACCCACCCCGCACACACACACACAGGCAAGCAAGATGTCGTACGTGATTGTGCGCCCTGGGGGCCTGACAAACGACGCCTCAACCGGAAAGGCGACGCTGACCGAGGTGGGTACGTTTGTACAGGTGTTGCATGGACGCTCTCCTTTGTGCTGCAGGGGAAGCCGTAGGTGGCTACCAGGCAGATGTTTGGTGGCCACCACCCCTCACAAGGAGGACACACACACACACACACACGCACACACACACACACGCACGCAGGACATGGCCGTGTGCGGCAGCATCAGCCGCGAGGACACTGCCACCCTGGTGATCAAGGTGTGTATGTGTTGTGTGTGTTTTGTGTGCGTGTGCGTGCGTGTGTGTGTGTGTGTGTGTGAGTGTTCATGTGCGGCAGCATCAGCCGTGAGGACACTGCCACGCTGGTGATCAAGGTGTGTGTTGGTGCGTGTGGGTGGTGTGTGTGTGTGTGCACACGCATACGTGTGTGCGTGTATGTGTGTGTGTGCGTGTCTGTGCCTGCATGTGTGTGTGCGTGTGTACACGCGTGCGTGGGTGGGTAGGTGGGTGGGAGGATGGATGGGTGAGTGGGTGGGGGTGGGTGGTGGGTGGGTGGGAAGATCGGGTGACGGCGATGATGATCTGCCGCCGCCCTACCACCTGTGTGTGCTTAAGCACAGGCAAGAGTCGCTATCTGGGTTTGCCCCGTGCGACGGGCCCTCCTGTGCCTCCCCCCAACAGCAGGAGGGGGGGGCCTGCGACACGTAAAATGTCGTGTTCGGTGCAACAACATGGGGTCAGCTTTTGCTCAGAGCCGGGTTAACGGTAACAGGTTGAGAATCCTGTGTATGCTGGTTGAAATCCCAGTAAGGAATCTCATTAACACGGTAGAGGTTGCGGCCCGGCTTGATATCCTTTTTGGCCACGTCATGGCCTTTCTCCCCAGGGGGGATGTCTCTTTTGGCGATTGGCGATGCACCTGCCTCGCGTTTCCGTTTCCCTACATGCGCTCACCTACTTCAACAAGCGTTTACTGCCGCTGCGGTAGAGGACCTAGGGGTGCGCCCACGCTCTTTACAGAGTTGGGGTTCCCTACCACCAACAGCCAGCCATCTCAGTAAGGTGCTCGGGCCACACGCGCCGAGCACGGTCTTATACGCCTTTAGAGGTGTCCCTGACTGTAACATCCATCATCATCATCATCATCAATGAATGCCTGTGTGTGTGTAATTGTGTGTGTGTGCGTGTGTGTGCGTGTGTATGTGCGCGCCGGCCAAACCCCTCTCTGTGCGCGATTCCACCTCACTTTTTCCAATGCCCCCGAGTAGGCTGGCGCGCTGCGCGGCCTTGCAGGCTCTCCTGGTAGCCCCCCCCTAGTCGTGGAGTCTAGGCCTTGAATCACGCCCCGGGGTCCTCCGGGCACATGTAAAACCTGTAACAACTTCCAACACTTACCCACCCACCTCCACCACACAGGCCCTCCTCAACAACTCTGCCAACAACAAGACCCTCTCTGCGCTCGACCCCACGCGGCCGATCATGGGCGGCAAGCCGGCGCCGGTCGTCTTCACGCCGTGATGCAGGAGGGAGCTGGCGGGGCGTCTCTTGCGGGGGGGGGGGGGGGGGGGGGGGGGGGGGGACCTCGAGATCTAGTCTGGTCGTATAGCCACGGGTTCTGTCGTGTCACAGGAGGCTGGAGGTTGTAAATCGGACATACGACACGTGGTTCGGAAGTGAATCAGACGGCAGACGTTAACAAGAACGGGGGGACGCGTGCAACTCGCGCTGACGACAGCGACGAAAGGCGGCATAGCTGTGTGTGGCTGGCTGGCAGGGTTTAGGGTTAGGGGTTCAAGCCGCAAATAACAGCACTGTATTTCTGAATGTTTCCCCCATTAGCGATTTTTGAGACAGCCGCAACAGGATGTCGCTCACACTGCCAAATTACGCTGCGTGGTTAACCATCTGATCCCAAAAAACGTCTGCTAGGGATGGAGATGTGGCCGGGCCTAACCGCCCTCCACCATTCTGAAACCCGTGTGTTCCTCCCCGCCCTCAGCTGCAGTCTCCCCTCATTCAGCACCACAGCCTGCCTCCCACACTACATGACAAACGGCCCTCTGGACGCGCACAAACCCGTGAAACCTGTTATCCCGACAAACGGACCGCGTGTGTTCTCGATGTGCGGCAGAAGCAACCGAATTCTGATGGTTGGCAGCAAGATGTGCCAGCGCGTCCGCAGCCATCGCCTGCACCTCAGGTGGAGAGCCTAGTTCCAGCAGTTGCACCAGTGGGGTGATGGCGCCAGCAGCGGCGATATCGACAGCATTCTCAGCGTTTGCAGCAATGTGCGCCAGTGCGCCAGCTGCATTCCTATGCCCAGCCCCAAAGAAAGACCCTAGCAGCTGGATCAGTGGAGGGATGGCGCCGGCAGCAGCGATGGTGGCCCCCATCTTTACAGTCTTGGCGAGGTTCATCAGCGCCCCTGTTGCTTGTCTCTGCACGTCAGATGGGGTTGCAGGCCCGTGGAGCTGCACCAGAAGAGGGATGGCACCAGCAGCGGCGATAGCGACCGTGTTGTCAGCAACTGCAGCAAGGTGCCCCACTGCTCCTGCTGCTATCTGCTGCACATACGCCGGGTAGCGAGGCCGCAGCAGGTGCACCAGATGAGGGACGGCACCAGCAGCAGTGATATCGACCGCATACTCGGGAATCTGAGAAAGGCGCGCAAGTACGCCGGCTGCATACTGCTGCACCTCAGCTGAAGATCGCAGCAGCCCCACCAGTGGAAGGACTGCACCAGCAGCAGCGATGGTGGCCGTGATGTTCATATTCTGAGCGAGCATCATCAGTGCTTCTGCTGTGTTCTCCTGTACCTCGGGCGTAGAGCCCGCCCCCAGAAGCTGCACCAGTGGAGGGATCGCGCCAACAGCTGCAATGATCGCCCCGTTGCAAGCATGCACAGCAAGGTTGCTGAGTGCTGCTGTTGCTACCCGCTGCACCTCCGCCTAAGAGCCAGACCCCAGCAGCCGCACCAGTGGAGGGATGGCGCCGGCAGTCTCGATGTCGACGGATGTGGCAGTGTCCAAAGCGAGGTTTGACAGCGCTAGTGCGGAAATCGCCTGGACAGCAGGCGAGGAGTCAGGCCCTAGCTGTTGGATCAGAAGAGGAACACCCCCGGCAGCAGCAATCTCAACTGCTTTTCCAGCTTTCCCTGCGAGGCTGGTCAGCGTTCCTGCTGCCGCTTCCTGCACCCCAGCTGGATATCCAGATCCCAGAAGCTTCACCAGCGGGGGGATGGCGCCCGCACCAGCAATCGTGACAGCATTCTCAGCTATCTTCACGAGTCCCCACAGCAATGCTGCTGCGTAATGCTGTACTTGAAGGGCAAGGCTCCAGCATCATCACCAGTGGAGGGATGGCACCAGCACCAGCGATGGCACCCACGGCCGCATCATCATCATCCGATGCTAGGATGCCCAGCGCTGTTGTTGCTCCAATCTTAAGCACGGCGGGGTAGGCAGGCCCCAGAAGCTGCACCAGTTCGGGGATAGCACCGGCAGCAACGATGGCGGCATGGATGTCTGCATCGTTATTGATCAGCAGTGACGTGATCGTTCCCAGCGCAGCCTTCTGCTCATTCGGCCGAGCGTTCACCCCAATCTTGCGCAACAGCTTCCTGACCGCCCGGCGGTTGACTGGCATCGTGTTTGACGCGGCTGCGTGCGGGCAGATGACGGGGTGGGGATGCGGCGATCAGGCACGCGTGGGTGCATTGGGTGCAAGGGGGAGAGGGGGATTTGGGGCAGGTTGGCTGTGTGAATGCAAACTGGAGGCAGCTGCCCCTCCCTGCAGGGCAGACGTGGGTGGGAGGGAGGGGGCGTGCAGCGACCGGACGCATGGCGCGTGCGCGACGCATGGCAGTGCAGAACCAGATCTGTGCTCATGCAGGCCTCAGATCGGTCCGTCGACGCATGGCATGCAGTGCATGGCATGCAGCAGCACGGAACTCACGTCGTCAGGGCTTGGGGAGCGTGCGAGTATCAGCCTATTCCATATGCGACCACGTGTCACCAGATGGGCGCGGCCGCTGGAGAGGGGCGGCGGCGAATGCGAGGACGAGGAGGGAAGATCGGGCGTTTGTCGCCAGGCGTGGTAAACGAGAGAGAGGTAAACGATTCGAGGAGCGTGAATGAAATCGATGGCAGTCGAGGGAGGTCGTGGGAGTGCGTCTGAGCGAAGACGGGACGTTGTGGTTTGCAAACCCTGACATGGGGCATGGGCAGACGCAGGGTCAGCTCCGCACCCTAGCCCGGCCTTGGAACACAGCGCCCCGTGTATGTTGGGTTGTTAAGTTTCGTTTGCTGCATTTAGCTGTGAGTTTGCTGCAAGTGCCTGCCTCTCTCGCTGCGGCAGCCAGATGAGGGAGAGGAGGGCTGCTTCTCGCTGACACTTGTTTAGAGTCTTGTTTACAGTCATTGCGTTCCGTGGCGTTCTGTTGTCTTGAGTGAGTCGTGTCGAGCATTGCATCATCACGCCCACAGGTTGGCGCTCATATTCCCTGACGAGGAACAAAGTGAAAGGCCCTATTTATGTGTTGCCCCCCCCCCCTTACACCCCAAGATTAGTTTATGGAAACCCTCCCCGCCTTTGGGGTGCGCAAGCCACCCCCTCCCCCTGTGTTATGGTCTGCCCCAGAAATCCAATCCAATCCTACCCCCCTCCCCTGTTTTATATGCACGTGGCGGGAGTATTGCAAAAATTGGACCCAGCCAACGCAAGTGGACCCAGCCGTCGCAACGTCGCACGAGGTAGCACCACCGAGGTGTTATGATTCCAGTCCCACGATCAAATTCCTCCAACCACAGTGAAATTATTCCAACAGAACCTCAGCGCGGCCAAAGAGGGCGCGGCCAAAGAGGGCGCGCGCGCCGACGAGATTGAGCGGGTGCAACAGGGCTGCCAGTCATTGCACGCACGTCCGCTGTGCTGTGCATTTGCTGGTGGCCACAGAGGTGGCACGCAAAAGTGCGCTTGTTGGTGGCCATATATCATTACCATGTTGGCCGTAGAGGTGGCACGCACACGTGCGTTTGTTGGTGCCCGCTGTGCTACGCGCCTGTTGGTACGTAGAGGTGGCACGCATGACTGCGTTGGTTGGTGGCAGTGCCACGAGACGGGGCACGCAGGCGCCACCGGGAGGCCCACGCCACGTCCCATCCACGCGTGTGGATGTCCCATGGGGTGGAAGACCGGCCACGGTAGGAAGAGAGGGGCCGTGGGTTATAGATCTGGCAGCAAGCCATTGGATGTCGACGTCAGATCACAGCCCCGCGCCTGAGATCTGGCCGTAGTCGTTATTGTACTGAGTGAGCAGCAGGAAGAGAAGCCGCTCAGACCCTAGCACCAAAGAGCAGCAGCTCCGAAGCAACGTCCGACAGGCCCGACCTCCTGGACTCGGTAGGGTCACCTCTGTGGCTGTAGCAAACCCCGCGCCTCAAATGTCGCCGTAGTTGTTGTTGAGCCCAGTGAGCAGCAGGAGGTGAGGCCGCCCAGGCCCAAGCACCAAAGCACAGGAGCTCCGAAGCCGCGTCCTGACAGGCTCGACCTCCTGGGCTCGGTACGGTCACCTCTCTGGCTGTAGCGTCCACTCAGAGGCCCACGCTCGGGATGTCGCCGCAGTGGTTATTGAGCCCAGTGAGCAGCAGGAAGAGAAGCCGCTCCCCATCCACGCACGCCCTAGCACCAACGAACTGCAGCTTCGAAGCCGACCTGGCCCGACCTCCGGAACCCGTATGGTCGCGCGGAGAAACAGCGGGCCGCGACTCAGAGCCCCACGCTCTCGATGTGGCCGTAGTCATTGAGCCCAGTGAGCAGCAGGAAGAGCAGCCAGAGGGAGACAAAGCCGGCGAAGATGGACCACTGCGGGGTGAGGGTGGGGGCGCATGCGTGAGTGTCTCAGAAAGAGAGAGGGGAAGAGAGAGAGGAGGGTGTGAGGGTGAGCAGCCAGAGGGAGACCAAGCCGGCCAAGATGGACCACTGCGGGGTGGGGATGGGGCCGCATGCGTGTGTGTGTGTGTGTGTGTCAAGGGAGAGAGAGAGAGAGAGAGAGGAGAGGGTGCGAGGGTGAGGGTGAGTATACGTGGGCGCGCGTGGGTGTGCATGCGTTATCGTGTGCGTGTGATATTGTGTGAGAGCGAGTGTGTGCATGCATGCATGCGAGTGCGTGCACGCGTGTGTGTGAAGCCCCACGCAACACCAGCCCAGCATGACACAACACCAGCCCAGCCCCACACAACACCAGCCCCTTTCTGCCACACACAACACCAGCCGCTTTCGGTGAGATCTTGCGTGTGCGTTCACGAGTCCACACAACACAACCCACACAATCCACACAAACACAGAATCGCACCTGCGGCGTCGCCGTCGCGCCCCCGATCTTGCCGCCAAACCTCCGGCGCACGAGTGCGTTCACGAGTCCACACAAACACAAAATCGTACAACACAATCCACACAAAGAAGTCCACTCAAACACCAATCGCACCTGCGACGTCGCCGTCGCGCCCCCGATCTCGCCGCCAAACTTCCGGCGCACGAGCAGTCCCGCGATTCCGAATATTGCGAGGATGAAGAAGATCATCAGAGCAAACCCGAGCGAGCCGGCTTCAGTGACGTAGACCTCGTCCCTCGACTACGTGTGTGCGTGCGTGTATGTGTGTGTGGTGTGGGGGGGGGGCGTGTGTGTGTGCGTGTGTGTGTGTGTGTGTGTTTGGTCGATTTTACAGTCTGTCGGACGTCTTCGATGGCGCCTTCGACCCTAGGAAAGAGGCGGACGGCTGTCAAAATTTCTGTTGCCCTGGACCCAGCAATGCGGCGCTGCTGGTGACGAGGATCTCCGTGCCGCTGACGAGCGGGGTAAAATACGACCGGCCCGGCTCCTGCTAGACTGCCCCTCGGTGGAACACTTCAGGAGCGGCTTGCCCGGCGCTGCCATGGCTTGGCGAGTAGCCGCGGCGCTGCCGCGGCCCGTGCTGGGAAACGGCCCTTATCCTCCCCACATGCAGGACACCAAGCGGCACCGATCTCAACGAGTTGATTGACGAGCGGAGGAGCTGGCGCCCAACAATGCATGCTGGACATTGGTCAAGATGGCTGCCCGTGGAGGCGGGCTACCATCACGGCTTCAGCGGTGGCGACCGCCGAGGCAACACAGAGTAAATCCGCTTCACCAATCGCAGCGTTCGTCACCGCGCTCATCCTCGGGGCGCTCGTCTGCCGGTGACTGGCGTTGGAAGGTCTTCAGGCAGCCTCCATGACAACTCTGTCGTCCATGCACCCCTGGAGGGTGGGACCTGGCCATGCATGAGGCATGGGGCGCCGGCTGAGCCCCATGCAAACGAGAGCTGGACAGCCATGCACTGCCAGGCGGGGACCGTTCCAGTCAGCGCCAGTCGGCTCTGCCGGCTTGACTGGCCACAAGGCCACTACTGTGACCCTGAGGAAGGTCCTCTCCTATATGCTCCTTGCCAGACATGTCTCTCAGAGACCGCTGTTTGGGGTAGTCTAGCGGGAGCGGTAGTCTATCGGCCGGGAGCCGGCGGTACTCTAGTACTGAAGTGTGCTGGAGAATCGGCGGGTGTCTCTAGTAGAAGAGTAGCCTGCTTAGCTGGAAACCCCGTGTTACTGTTACTGTATGCCATCTGCCATCATGATTGCTGTGGATGCGTATCTCAAAGCAGGCGTGTGTGTGTGTGCATGTATGTGTGTGTGTGTGCATGCGTGTGTGAACGGGATGCCCATGCCCAGGGACTCAGTACAAACTCACAGAAACAACATCACTGAGGAAAGTAAACGAAACTGAACCCGAGCCCTGAAATAATGTAACTGATCGTAACCGAACGCACCTTGTAGTAAGCAGAACCGATGACCCAAGGGATGCCCATGCCCAGGAAGACGTTGCACGCGTTGGAGCCCATAATGTTTCCAATGGCGGCGTCGGCGTTGTCGTCGCCGAGTGCAGCGAGCCGAGAAGCAAAGGTGTCGGGCAGGGACGTGCCTGCGCATGTGGTGGTGGTGAAGAGACAGTGAGACAGTGAGACAGTAAGACAGTGAGGGAGAGGACGAGAGGGGCGAGAGGGGCAGAGGGAGAGAGGGAGAGAGGGAGAGAGGGAGAGAGGGAGAGAGGGAGAGGGAGAGAGGGAGAGAGGGAGAGAGGGAGAGAGGGAGAGGGAGAGGGAGAGGGAGAGGGAGAGGGAACGAGGGAACGAGGGAACGAGGGAACGAGGGAACGAGGGAACGAGGGAACGAGGGAACGAGGGAACGAGGGAACGAGGGAACGAGGGAACGAGGGAACGAGGGAACGAGGGAGAGAGAGAGGGGGGGAGAGATGGAGAAAGAGGCAGAAAGAGAGAAAGAGAGAGGGGGAGAGAGATGGAGAGGCAGAAAAAGATAGAGAGAGGAAGAGAGGAAAAAGATAGTTGGGGTCGAGTGAGGGCATGTGAGGGAGAGAGAGCTACAGGGAGACAGCGTGAGAGTGGGAGTGAGAGTGAGCGATGGCCGCGCCTACAAGAGCATCTAAGCGTCTGGTGGCGGAGCTCATGGATAGTACAGTCTGTGCGACACCAGTTATGATGTATGAGAGCGGTGCCCGCGCTAGCGCCCGGCTCCGAAACTTAGTTTCAGGCTGAATCCGGCCACACTCACCGAGCGCGACGATTGACGTTCCGGTTATGAGGTCCGAGAGCCCCATTGAGCAGCCCTACTAGGGGTGATGCCTCGAGTCACTAGCTCGCTCAGTTATGTTCAAAATCACCATCAATTTCAGCAGTGTCGCATGACCAACAGTGTGGCATGATTAACACGCACCGAGCGCGACGATCGACATTCCCGTCATGAGGTCAAGAGAGCCCCATTGAGCAGTGACTGTGCCCGGATTTGCTGCGCCCGGATTTGCTGGCTTGCTCAGTTATTCGCCAAAGCTAACGCCACTGCAAATGCGACCGGCACTGCCACTGCCACTGCCAATGTTGTTGGTTGGTGTCACATGGGTAATGGTGCTCTCAACACGCACCGAGCGCGACAATCGACATTCCGGTCATGAGGTCTGACAGCCCGACTGCGCACACTAAAGACTACTGACCAGGTTGGGGTGTTTCTACGCCTTATTCAACTTATCAATGTATACGTGCAGTATAGTTGTTGGGGGCGTAGGACGTAGGGCCCCTACGGGCAATTACTTGGCCAGCGCCCCACTCACCGAGTGCAACGATGGACATTCCTGTAATGAGATCAAGAGAGCCCCATTGAGCAGTGACTGTGCCCGGATTTGCTGGCTTGCTCAGTTATTCGCCACTGCGACTGCCAATGTTGCTGGTCGATGCGTGTCATGGGTAATCGTGCTGGCAACACGCACCGAGCGCGACCATCGACGTGCCGGTCATGAGGTCCGAGAGCCCCATTGAGCAGCCTACTGCACTGGGGACAAATGCCCGGAAACATAGATCCCATAGCCAATTGGAACGTCAATGCTGTTGGTCAATGCAACTATAGGGGTTAGGGTTGAGGGTTTTAGGGGTCGGGGTTTAAAGATTTTGAAACAGGGGCAACACCCACCGAGCGCGACGATCGACATTCCCGTCATGAGGTCAGAGAGCCCGACCGCGCATCCGAACATCTCTGCGACCTCCTTGACGACTGCCATGAGGAGCCCGAGCACCTGTGTGCGTGTGGGGCGGGTGCGTGTGTGTGTGTGTGTGCGTGTGTGTGTGTGACACCCTCCTTGACGACTGCCATGAGGAGCCCGAGCACTCGTGTGTGTGTGTGGGGGGGGTCCGTGTGTGTGTGTGTGTGTGTGTGTGTGTGGACCTCCTTGACGACGGCCATGAGGAGCCCGAACACCTGTGTGTGTGTGTGTGTGTGTGTGTGCGTGTGTGTGCGTGTGTGTGTGTGTGTGTGTGTGTGTGTGTGTGTGTGTGTGTGTATGTGTGCATGTGCATGTGTGTGTGTGTCGGGGGGAATGTGTTTTGTAGCGTGTCAAGAAAGCAAGGGAAGTCCTCAAGCGAGTTGGGCCGCAGGATGCACACATACCGAGAAACCCGGCCCAGCCGTCCAGTCAAACACCAAAAACCCCACTTTCACAAACAAAAAAATACGCCCCCCCCACACACACACTTCCACACTTGTGTGAGATCCCCACACAATGCACCAGCAGCGCGATGATGAAGCAGGGGAAGCCGTTGGCCCAGTCGGCCGGAGGGGGAACGATACCAGCACACACACACACACACACAAAATCCCACCCCCACACTTCAACACTTGTGTGAGAACCCAACACAACGCACCAGCAGCGCGATGATGAAGCAGGGGTAGCCGTCGGCCCAGTCGGCCGGCGGGATGCACGCACACACACACGTCGTCGTTGTCGTCGTTTGCATAACACAACGGGAGCGACTAGACCCTGAGCAAAAACACAGGCCCAAAGCTACTTCTACAGCCAGCGAGGCGCACACACACCCCTCAGCACACTCCCCCGTCCATACGAACCGCAAAGGCTACTACGCACGGTACTGAAAGCCAGGTGCGGGAAAGCGAGCCCATGTCCACACTCGACAAACACTGAGGCGGCACGCCCCTACCTCGTTCCCACCTCAACTCCTCCGCCACCCCCGGGGTCCCACACGGCCCCGGATGCCTCAGCACCATCCCTCTCCCTCCCCCTGACAAAAGTAGCATTGCCCCCCGCTGGAGGGTTGCGTCGCGTAAGCGGGTCCTGCAAAGGGGCAAAACCCGTGCCAGAAAAAGTCAGGGACCCTCAGGCCAAAAAACACCCGGTCTGCCTGGAAAACCCCGGGGAGTACACACATATAGTTAGGCTCCTCCCAACAAAAGCACTGGACATGGCTGGATACTCGCATATCCCGCCAATTTGGCAGGAAGCACCGCCGCACACCCCGGAGGGTGTGGGCAGTTAAGGACAGACCCCCCTCTCGCAGGAGGGAGCGCGGCCAAGACGTGGCCCCCAAAAGGATGAAAAGCCGGGCCGCAACCTCTAACGTTCCAGGGGATTTCTAACTGGGATTTCAACCAGCACACAGGACTTGAAACCTGCCACCCTTAACCTGGCTCTGGGCACATGCCCACCCCTTCGAGTTGCACCGAGTACGACTTTGAGCTTGTCGCAGGGCCCCCCTCTTGGGGGGAGGCACAGAAGGACTCGGTGAGGGGCACATCCTAACTAAAAATTAGTTAGGGGAAAAAGAAAAGACAGGAGGAACAGGACAGGGGAGGCATGTGCCCACCCCTCTCTGAGCAGGCCGGGCCTGCACCAACAAAAGCATAAAAAGTATAGGACGGGCGAGAACTGGGCCGGGTATCCCGGCCCACCCGCGGGAGGGCAAGAGTGGGGGGGGGGAAGGGGGGGGAGAGTTGGGAGGCTCATCATGCTACAGGGGCCGCCCATGCGGACCGCACCTAGCCTAGACGACGTGACGCGTGACTCTCTCGTGAGCCCATGCGTGAGTTTTCCCGTGGTCGGCGACACCTCAGGGGTCATGCTTGCCCCTGACCAAATCACCACACGTCATGTTGTTTCGGCCAGATACGGGGCGGCAAACGGCCGCCACCCCTAGCAATGACAAAAAACTCCCACCTCTCCCCTGCCCTGACCCAGTGCACGGGTCAGGGCAGGTGGCCGCGCCCCACACCTACAGAGAAGCAGGCATGGGTGGCCGGTGCAGGACCGTGCGCTGCCCCTCCCCCTCGGGCAGGCAGCCGAAAATGGGGTGGTTGCTCGGGAGCACCCCCGATGTGGCCGGGACGCGGCCGACCCCCACAAAATCCTGGAGGAGGCTCCAGAGCTCCGCTGCTGCGCGGCGTCCCGCCACTACCACCGCCGCCGCATCCCCGCCTGGGGTGCGGCCCAGACCGGCCGATGGTGGCCCCAATACGGGTTCCCACATGCGGCAGCGGCCACGCTCCATGGCGTCGACTGCCGCTGAGCACACCGCCCATGCCCCAGCGTGCAGCCCGCTGGCCACCACCGCAGCCGGGGGGGGGGCGCAGGAGCCAAACGTCCGCTCGAGAGGGCCCGTCGGCCACCGGGAGCCCCAGGCCAAGGGAGAGCTCCGCGACGACTGACGCTGCCACGGGGCAGGACCAAAAGTAGTGCTCCCGCGCCTGCAGCGCTTGGGCTGCTTTGGGCGCGGCCGGCGACGGGGCCCAGCCGCACGGGCAGTGCCTTCCCGGGAGAGGGGCAACGTCGTGGCCACCAGCGCGCCGCACGCTGTGGGCGGCCAGCCGCCAGTAGGTTTCCTTGGACTGGTTGACCCACAGCACACGCCAGAGGCCATCCATGGCCCTCCGTCGGCCCTGCGTCGGCCGGCCCCGCAGCGTCGCCTTCAAATGCGCTGTCAACGAACTCCCCCTGCCGCCCCGCGCGCACCCGCCGTGACGGGGCCAACAGCTGCCGGTTGACCCGCCCCACCCGCAGCGCCGGGTGGTCAGCTAGGCTGATCGGCGCCGCAACGCCATCGGCAGACGCCCGCCAGCTAAGCGAGTCGACCACCTCGCGGGTGGCGTCTCGCGCGTCGGCGGCGACACACACACACACAAACACACACATAACAAACTTCCCACTCTTCCACACGTTCCACACTCCCCCGCGAATCTGCGTACGCACCAGCAGCGCGATGATGAAGCAGGGGTAGCCGTCTGCCCAGTCGGCCGGTGGGATGCACGCCGCGATGACCTTGAACGTGATGGAGATGTAGTGCAGGATGATTGACATCCAGAGGTTGTCCTCGTCTTCGTTGAACTCGGGGAGCACGGCGTCCTGTGTGTGCATGCGTGTGGAGAACGGTGGTTTGGATTGGGTTGAGTGTGGGGCTTGCGTGGGTTTTAAATTTGAGAGACATCGAGTGAAATCCGGGGAGTACGGCATCCTGTGTGTGTTTGCGCAGGCCCGGTGGTTTTGTTGATGTTGAGGGGGTTCTGTGGATTTTAAATTCGGAAAGACGAATGAAATCTGGGGCGATTTGTGTGTCGTGTACAGGATGTTGGGCATCCGGAGGCTGTCCTCAATCTCGTCAGATAGAGCTCAACCAACCAAGTTGATTGATGGTCTGACGATCCCATCAGATAGAGCTCGTCAAGAGCTTGAAAAATACCGGTATTTGATGGTCAACGGTCAACGCTGAGGCAGCGGTCAAGGCGGTCAACGGGACATTGGTCAGCGCGCCAGCTCCCAGGAAATAACTAAAAACACTGAAAACGAAATCACTGGAACTGGTCGGATTGGTTTGCGTGTGCAGAACGGTACGATGGTTGGTTGAAAGGCGAGGCGGCTTAAAAAGAAAAACAGTGGAAACGTGGGAGCGGTGTAGTGCAGGATGATGGACGGGGGCGCCAACTAGGGCGTCAACAGGTGGAAAAGAGGCAGTGATTTCGTTTTCGGCTCTTCACAGCCATTTGGTTGTATTCCGGCTGAACCATGACCTTGCATACAAATCGACCCATCCAGTGGATTGTTGGTCTGACAAGCCCCGTCAGACAGAGCAAGTCAACAGCTTTCAAATGACCTATGTATGAGGAGAAACAGTCAACATGAGGTCAACGGTCAACGCGGTCAAAGCACAATCCGGCTGTGGAATAATTAATTAAAAATCCTGAAAAGGAAAGCACTGGGGAGAGGGAGGTCCCCACCTTGAACTGATCCGTCCACGCCGCCGACAGCCTGAACTCGCCGTCGTCAATTTCCTCGAGGCTGCGCGTCCCCTTAACCATCACGACGCGGCACTCTTTGCGTGCGCCAAGAACGACGCCGCCCATGGGGTTTGTGAGCATGACGCGGAATGCCGGCGACGTCATTGGCGTGATCTCGGACGCGACGGGCAGCAGGGGGATCTGCGGCGCGTGTGTGGTGGTGGTGGTGGTGGGGTGTGTGTGTGCGTGTGTGTGTGTGCGCGTGGGCATGGCGCGGAACGCTGGCGATGTCATTGGCGTGATCTCTGACGCGACGGGCAGCAGGGGGATCTGCGCGCGTGTGTGTGGTGGTGGTGGTGGTGGTTGGGTGAGGTGGGAGGTTGCGTGCGCGTGCGTGCGCTCAATCCGAGCATCGCTTGAGCATCATCGCATCATCATCAGAGCATCATCAGAGCATCATCAGGGCACCATCTGAGCACCATCTGAGCACCATCTGAGAACCATCGCAGCGTCATCGGCCATCGTCAGAGCATCATCAGAGCACCTTCACATCAGAGCCCAACGCCAGAGCATTATCAGAGCACCAGCACAGGCCACCATCACAGAGCGTCATCAGATATCTCTAAAAACGAAAACAAAACACGCGCCTGGATGATCTTGTCGCCCGTTGAACTCTCTCCCTCCCTCACTCCTCAACCCTCCCTCCTAAAGTAATAGAAATACCGAAATAACAAAAAGAAAACACGCAAGCAAAGCACCGCACCTGGATGATTTTGCGCACGTCGCCCGTGTTGAACTCGAGCCGCCCCTTTGTTGCGGCAAAGTGCTTGCCCGCCTGCAGGGGTTGATAGGGAGGGGAAAGATTGAGCTGTGCCCAGCCAGAGCCAGAGCCAGAGCCGGAGAGGCAGAGGCGGCAGTCCAGGCCAAGCAGAGCAGGCAGAGCAGGCACACACACACACACACACACACACACACACACACACACACACACACACGCCAACACACGGGCGCGCGCACGCACCAGCGCTGACCCGTCCTTTGTTGCGTAGTCAATCGAGATGTTGCCGTCGGCGCCGTGGCGGCGGATCACGACGACCTGTCGTCGGTTGGTTGGTTGTTGTTAGTTAGTTGCAGTCAGTTGGGCATAAGTGAGTGAGTCAGTTGTGGTTGTGGTTAGTTAGTTGCAGTAGCGTAGTCGATCGAGATGTTGCCGTCAGCGCCGTGGCGGCGGATCACGCCAACCTGGAAATGAGAGAGAGTGGGAGAGTGTGTCAGCGTGCCCGTGCGTGCGAGTCTCTGTGAGGACGAGACTGGGAGCGAGAGCGGGATTGGGAGCGAGAGCGAGAGCGAGCGAGCGAGAGTGGGTGGTAGTGTGCGGCGGATCACGACGACCTGGAGGTGAGAGAGAGCTGGAGCGAGTGTGAATATGGCAGCATGTGATTCTCTGTGGGGAAGAGGGTGAGCGGGAACAAGAGCGAGCGAGCGAGAGTGCGTGGTAGTGTGCGGCGGATCACGCCAACCTGGAGGTGAGAGAGAGAGCTGGAGAGAGTGTAACGTGGCAAAATGTGCGTTTCTGTGAGGAAGAGAGCGAGAGCGAGAGTGTGAGCAAGAGCGAATGAGCGGGGTTGGTAATGTGCGGCGGATCACGACAACCTGGATGTGAGAGAGAGAAGAGAGAGAGAGAGAGAGAGAGAGGGAGAGTGTGTAAACGTGGCAGGATGTGACTCTCTGCAAGGAAGAGAAGGAGAGCGAGAGCGAGGGTGAGGGTTGCAGTGAGCGAGCAGGTGTGGGTGGTAGTGTGCGGCGTTCGGCGCCAAGGCTTCGGTCACTACTTGAACCCTCGACCCCAATCACTCGCCTGTGCGAAGCTGTCTTGCACGCCCGCCTCCCAAGTCGGCAGCTCAAACATGACGAAACCTTTTAGGCACTAAACACTCAAACCATGGACGTGAATTAGGTGTTCAACGACGGCATATGACTCGCCTGCGCGAAGCTGTCTTGCACGCCAGCCTCCCACGTTGGAAGCTCAAACATAACAACACCTCCGTCATCGTCGTCGACGACAGTGACCATTGTGGCCTTGCGGAGCACCTGCCATGCGTGTGTGTGTGTGTGTGTGTGTGTGTGTGTGTGTCGTGACGACACCGTCGTCGTCGTCGTCAATGACAGTGACCATCGTGGCCTTGCGGAGCACCTGTCGTGTGTGTGTGCGTGCGTGTATGTGTGTGCCATAACGGCGCCTCCGTCGTCAGCATCGACGACCGTGACCATTGTGGCCTTGCGGAGCACCTGGTGTGTGCGTGTGTGTGTGTGTGTGTGTGTGTGTGTGTGTGTGTGTCATGACGACACCTCCGTCATCGTCATCGACGACAGTTACCATTGTGGAGCACCTGTGTGCATGAGCGTGTGCGTTTGTGTGTGCGTCTGCGTTTGTGTGTGTGTGTGTGCGGGGCTCGATTAACGGAGGCGCGTTCTCGTCGCCGAGCCCTGGACCCAGCAATGCGGCGCTGCTGGTGACGAGGATCTCCGTGCCGCTGACGAGCGGGGTAAAATACGACTGGCCCGGCTCCTGCTAGACTGCCCCTCGGTGGAACACTTCAGGAGCGGCTTGCCCGGCGCTGCCATGGCTTGGCGAGTAGCCGCGGCGCTGCCGCGGCCCGTGCTGGGAACGGCCCTTATCCTCCCCCCATGCAGGACACCATGCGGCACCGATCTCGACGAGTTGATTGAAGAGCGGAGGAGCTGGTGCCCGTCAATGCATGCTGGACATTGGTCAAGATGGCTGCCCGTGGAGGCGGGCTACCATCACGGCTTCAGCGGTGGCGACCGCCGAGGCAACACAGAGTAAATCCGCTTCACCAATCGCAGCGTTCGTCACGCGCTCATCCTCGGGGTCGCTCGTCTGCCGGTGACTGGCGTTGGAAGGTCTTCAGGCAGCCTCCATGACAACTCTGTCGTCCATGCCCCCTGGAGGGTGGGACCTGGCCATGCATGAGGCATGGGGCGCCGGCTGAGCCCCATGCAAACGAGAGCTGGACAGCCATGCACTGCCAGGCGGGGACCGTTCCAGTCAGCGCCAGTCGGCTCTGCCGGCTTGACTGGCCACAAGGCCACTACTGTGACCCTGAGGAAGGTCCTCTCCTATATGCTCCTTGCCAGACATGTCTCTCAGAGACCGCTGTTTGGGGTAGTCTAGCCGGCGGGAGCGGTAGTCTATCGGCCGGGAGCCGGCGGTACTCTAGTACTGAAGTGTGCTGGAGAATCGGCGGGTGTCTCTAGTAGAAGAGTAGCCTGCTTAGCTGGAAACCCCGTGTTACTTGTTACTTGTTACTTGTGTGCGTGTGTGTGTGTGCATGGTCACCAGAAACAAAATCAAAGTACTAAATCTAGGTATGCCGTTGATCGCTCCTCTGTACCGATCTTATTGCCTCTGTCTCCTGCCTCTTCTCTCCTCCTCTCCCTCGCTGCCCCCCCCCACCTCCCTCTCTTCCTCTCTCTCTTCTCTCCCTCTCTCCCTCTCTCTCAGTGCACAGGTTGTTGTGGCCCCTTTTCTGAATCTAGGCACCCTGGTTTCGTTGCTCTTGTCGGCCTGAACGCTCGCAGTCTGTCACCCTCTCTCCCCACCCCTCGCAAACCCTGGTTTCGTTGCTCGCCGCCCTGAATGATCCCCCTCTCGGAATCGCTATCTGCATCTCTCTGCCTCTCCTCTCTCTCTCTCTCTCTCTCTCTCTCTCTCTCTCTCTCTCTCTCTCTCTCACACACACTCATTCTGTCTGTCTCTCTGCGGCTCCTTTCCAAATCCACTCACCCTGATTTCGTTGCTCTTGTCGCCCTGGATGATCTCCGCAGACACGATGTTGACGGAGAACATGACGTCGGGCTCCGACATGTCGTCGTCGAGAATCTGTTACAACAGACAACAGACAGGAGAGGGGTCGGCAATGCATGCAGACACGATATGTTCGGAGAAATGACATCGGGCTCTGACATGTCATCGTTGAGAAGTTGTGACAGAGACATGAGGAGAGGGGTCAGCATGCAGAGGAGGTTTATAGATAGCCTGAGGCGCACCCCCGACTGCCTGAGGCGCCGCCTGAGGCGCCGCCTCGTGTATCACCCTCCCCCGGCCCAAAGATGAGCTCCCCCTCGGCAACTTCGTAGGCAAGGGCCACATGCTAACCACCTTCTTCCAAGCTGCTACCTAGCTCCCCTTCCCACTTTGCATCCGCCTTCTTCCTAGCGTCTTCCTAGCTCCCCGTTTCACTTTGACGACATTCCCCTTCTTGTCCTCCAACGGCCGGAAGGTAAGCTCCCCCTCGGCCGCTTCATAGGCAGAGGCCACATTCTAACCACCTTCCTAGCTGCTACCTAGCTCCCCTTCTCACCTTCCATCCGCCTTCTTCCTAGCGTCTACCTAGCTCCCCTTCTCACCTTGACGACAATATCCTTCTCGTCCTCCCCCGGCCCAAAGATGAGCTCCCCCTCGGCCGTTTCGTAGTCAAGGCCGCTGACAGCGGTCTCGTCGCGCGTCTGCGCTTGGGGGTTCAGGGTTTCTGATTGTATGGTTTCAGGGTTTCAGGGTTTTAATTGGAGTTCGGGTTTGTGGTTTTCGGGGAAGATCAGCTCTCTTTCTGTCGTGTCGTAGTCGACTGTGCACACGCGGTTGGAGGAAGCACACGTCTGACACACGCAGACGCAGCCTCCATCAATCTGGGCAGTCTTAAGTGAAAACGAGACCCGTAACCCATTTTCAGCGCACCTCGTACCGCACTCGCAGCGTATCCTTCGGGTCGCCGTGCATGCGCATGACTGAGCTCGTGGCGGCAATCCTCCACTGAAGCCTACGCCCTACTCATCACTGACTAGGAACGCCCCGCAAGGCTGTGCACTGCACCCATGTGAGGCAGTGTGAGGCTGTGCACCTGGTATTGCACACGTAGCGCAGCCTTCAGGTTGCCGTGCATGCGCATGAGCCCTTCGCGGCGCCACTAGAACCCGAGCCATAATGGGTATTTGAGGCGCCACACAAGACATCCGTCACACAAAATCCAAAATATGAGCAGCCTGCAGCGCACCTGGTATTGCACGCGCAGCGTATCCTTCAGGTTGCCGTGCATGCGCATGACCGAGATCTTGGCGGCGCCGGCCGACTCAAGCACGCTGATCTCAGGGGACTTCATGAGGATCTGCGTTTTATGTTGAAAGGGGTGGTTCGAGTCGCGGCACAGGTTCTGCGGCATTGGGCCATGGCCAGTCGCGATTGCCTGAAGGGCTCCCTCCTCGCTCCGCCCCTCCCTCCCTTTTATCCCTCCCTTTTATCCTTCCCTCCCCCCCTCCCTCCCTCCCTCCCTCCCTCCCTCTCACTGATCCATCCCTCCCGTGCAGATCTGCGGCCAGCCTCACCTTAGTGATATGCTCTCCCATCGCCGCAACGTCTTGCGCGTTGATGGTACCAGACTCGCTCGGGCGCCCAGAGAGCGCGCGGCCGTCGGGCGTCATGCGCGAAGGATCCTGCGCGTGCAAAACACAGGTACAGGTCTGCACCAGCTGTGGCTGATCCCTCCCATGTTCTGTCAAAACACGCTGTAAAATGCACACTCCCCAGACCCTTGGAAGCAGAAGCCCTAAACTGTTACCTGCACCTGCACGTGGCCGAGCCCTCCCATGTTTTGGACAAAGGGGCCAGCCAGCCAGCCAGCCAGCCAGCCAGCCAGCCAGCTAGTGAGCCAGCCAGCCAGCCAGCCAGACAGACAGAGACAGACAGACAGACAGCGAGCCAGCAAGCCAGACAGGCAGACACACCCATACATACAAGCCACCCGCACCTGCACCAGCTTTGGCACGTGGCCGAGCCCTCCCATGTTTTGGACCACCATCGCGCGGTAGTAGAGGATCGAGTGCTTGGACACCTGGGGGGGGGAGGGGGGGATGAGCGTGAGGGGAGGGCGGGAGTGAGCGTGGAAGTGTGGTTGGGGATAGGCGGGGCCGACCATCTCGCGGTAACAAAGGATGGAGTGCTTGGGCGCCTGGGAGGGGGGGGGGGGGGCTGAGGAGAGGAGAAGGGGGCGGGTGGGGAGGCTGAGGGGAGGGGGGGAGGGGGTGGGGGGCATCGATTGCCGCTGCTCTCTCCATGCCGATCGCTGTCGCTAACTAGCTAGCGCGTAGCTCGGGCATAGCTGTGCATGGAATTGTGCGTGCGGGGTACGCCCCGCTACCTCTCTGCCAGGGCTTCTGCGGGCATGCGTCTCGTTGCCATATGCAAGCGCCTACCTGCCCAGGCGGCAGCGTGAACGTGTCGTCGCCAGCGTTGCTTTCCTCGCCCTTACCTCTGGCGCTTACCAGCCCGTTACACAGTCATAGCTGCAAGGAATCGGGCGTACGGGTTACGCCCGGCTAGCTCTTTGCAAGGGCTATATGTAGACAAGCAAAAACGTCCCGTGGCCCACCCATCCGCCCACCTGCCCAGGCGGCAGCTTGAACGTGTCGTCGCCATCGTTGCTCTCCTCGTCCAGGCTTTTGCCCTCCTCGTCGACTGACACGATTGAGTTCTTGTGCCCGCCAAACCTGTCATGGTATGTGCAGGAGAAGGCACGTACATGAGACACATGAGGAGAGGGTGGGAGAGAGGAGCTGGAGCAGATAGGAGAGTGAGGGCAAGTGCGAGGGAGAGTGAGTGAGCGAGAGACAGTCACGATTAAGTTCTTGTGCCTGCCAAGCAGGAGAAGGCACGTAAGAGCACATAAGAAGAGGGTGGGAGAGAGTTGCAGGGGCAGATAGGAGAGTGAGGGAGAGTGAGAGTGAGTGAGAGAGACAGAGAGACAGACACGATTGATTACCTGTGCCCGCCAAACCTGTCAGCAAGAAGAGGTACATGTGATGGAGATGGGGGAGTGAGAGACTGACACGATTTGAGTTCTTGTGTCGCAAAACCTGTGGAGAGAAAGGAAACCATCCACCCGCGCGTATGCACCATGTACGTCCACACAAACAGCGCCTCCACACTTTCCACAACCATCCACACCGCTCCACACTCACCACATCCACCCGCGCGTGCCCACCATGTACGTCGTACACACAAACACGGGCATGAATACGAGCGTGACCAAGCCTCCACACCCTCCTCACCCCTCCTCACCCACCACACCCACCCGCGCGTGTCCACCATGTACGTCGTCCACACAAACAGCGCCTACACATCCCTCTTCACCCCTCCACACCCGTCCACACTCACCACATCCACCCGCGTGTGTCGACCATGTACGTCGTCCACACAAACAGCGCCCCCACACCCTCCACACCCCTCCACACTCACCACATCCACCCGTGCGTGTCCATCGTGTACGTCATACACACAAACACGGGCATGAACACGAGCGTGACCCATGCCTCCACACTTTCCACACTGGCCACACCACTCCACACCCACCACATCCAACCGCGCGTGTCCACCATGTACGTCGTCCACACAAACAAGAGCATGAACGCGAGCGTCACCCACGCCTTCACACTGTCCACGTCCGCACTGTTCACACCCCTCCACACTCACCACATCCACCCGCGTGTGTCCACCATGTACGTCGTCCACACAAACACGGGCATGAACGCGAGCGTGACCCACGCCTCCCAGATCTCGACCTCGTTTGGCGAAACGCGCTTGTACACAATCCATAGCCACAGATACGCCCACATGGACCAGGTGGTGGTCCAGATGAAGACCTGTCGGGGAGAGGAGGAGGGGGGAGGGGGGTGCGCGTGTGCCAGTGAGTGTGCGAGTGAGAGTGTGTGAGTGTCAGTGAGCGAACGAGTGAGTGCGTGCACAGTGTGTGAGTGTGCACGGCACCACTTCGACTGTCCTTGAAATGCTCGATCTTGCGGTACTCATTCGCCTGCATCGACACCGTGCACACACACACACACACACACACACACACACACACACACACGCACACACACGCTCACACGCTCACAAACCTTGAAGTGCTCGATCTTGCGGTACTCATTCGCCTGCATCGACACCGTGCACACGGCCGCGATGACAAAGAGGTTGTAGGCAGCCGAGCCGACGATCGTCGCCGCTCCGATCTGCGTGTCGGGATGACGCATGCGTTTATGGAAGTGTGCGTGGAAGTTTGTGTGGAAGTATTTTTGCAAGTGTGTTTCTGTAAGTGTTGAGGGTGAACGTGTTGAGGGTGGGAGAGACAAACGGTTTGCATGCGGCCGAGTGGCCCCACGTCAAGCAGACAGCACCCTCTCCTCTACTCCTCCACGAACAAACTGACCCCCAACCACCAGTGGTTCCGTTAAGGATATTGGCAAAATGATGGCTCAACCCGGGCCTCACGCTAATTTCGCCAATCTCAACCCGACGCGCCAGCCCAAATCGGTCAATCTCAACCCGAAAGTGCACTTTGTCGGGTTGCGGGTTGGCTCACGGAAACACTGCCGATCACGCACCGTCCCGATCGCCCGCCCGTGGGTGGGAGAAAACGGGTTGTATGCGGCCTTTTACTACACCCCACCGCAAGCAGACGGCGCCCTCTCCTCTACTCTTCAACTAACGAATCGCCCCTGACCCCTCACCGTCCTGATCAGGGAACGGATGTGTGCGGCCTTTTCACACACCCCACGGCAAGCAGACGGCGCCTTGTCCTCTACTATTCTACTAACAAACTGCCCCTGACCACGCACAGTCCCGATCGCCCGCCCGTGGCCGGGAGAAAACGGATTGTATGCGGCCTTTCGCACACCCCACCGCAAGCAGACGGCGCCCTTTCCTCCTCTTATCTTCCACTAATGGCCCGCCCCCGACCACACACCGTCCCGCTCGTCTTCCCGAGGGTCAGGATCGTGTCCACGATTGACAGCAGGATCTCGGGCGACGATCCGCCGACCGCGAGAAGGGTGATGTTTGCGACGGCCCAGTTCCACACCTGCACGATAGTGGGGGTGGGGGTCGACACGGTCAGCTGCTGGCGAGCATGACGTTTGCTTCATTTGGCTCGCTTCAGGCCGCGACTGATGACCGACTGATGAGGGCGAGATTCAAAACCCGCGAATACAGACAAGGGGGACCCCACTGAAACGTTACGCACACTCGGTGGCGCCAAGCAAGCAGCACCTCATGCAGGGGGCACCAAACTCAAGGATGAGAGGGGAGAGGGACAGGAGCGGTGCGAGTGGAGGGACAGAGGCGGAGCTTGTTGCGTGTGAGCACGAAGCAGCAGTGTCGCCCCCAGGCACCCACCGGCTCGTCGCGCATCACTACATTGCCCTTGGAGTCGTGGCGCTTCACCATGTGCGTCTTGGCGGTGATGACCTGAGTGAAGACAGGCAGGCAGGTGGCATGCGTGTTTGGTGAGAACTACTAGAGCTGGCGCGAGTACAGGTTAGAGGCTCCCATGGCCACCGCCGGGGCGTGCGGCAGGGACTCATGTTGGTGCACGAAGCTTCGGAAGTGCCGAGTTGTCGCCAGTTGGCGGCACGCACACGCCGGGCGAACGGTGGCACGCGCCCTCCTCCTGTCACCCCCGCACTACTCACCTCAATACCTGCCACGAATGCGTCCTGCGCGTGGGTAGTGGCACGCGGAGGGGGGGGGGCGAGTGTGAGCAGGGCTGTTGCATGGGCGCGCTCTTACCGACACGATTGCGATGGAGCAATGCACCCCGTGCGCCCTCTTACCGACACGATTGCAATGCCAAAAAAAGTCCATATGAGGAACAGGCCCCACATAACTGCGAGGGAGGGCAAGTGAAATCAAGTGAGGGCAAGTTGGGGCAAAGAAATGGTTGCATGGGTGTCACATGCGCATGGGGCTTTCAACTCGCTTCCCGCCCCCTTGCATGCGTCGCCCCTGCTCACTCACCTCCAAGCAGCCAGTTGGGCAGAAGGTTGATACCAGGGAGATTGATGAACGAAGCTCGGCAGTGCTCGAAACTGGACATTGCCGAGTAGGCACGCATGGAAGCGAGACGGGAGCGTGAGACCCAGCATGCCCGTCTGCCCCCCTGCACTCAGCAAGCAGCTTGGCAGCACATGCATCCCACGGGCCCCCTGTCCGGGACGGGGAAGAGGGAGCCCTTCTCACAGCACCCCACTCCACAGTGCTCCGCCCTCTGCACCCTTCAGCCCCCCTCTCTAGCAGGACGCACTCACTCGTAGTAGACGACACTCCCACGTCCGCCCCAGTTGTCCACGCAGAAGCCATCGTACGTGCTGTTGCAGTGCGGCCAAAGAGGGGACTCCAGCGCCGACTCCAACGCTGGTCCTGTCAGCGCGGTAGACATCGCGGGCGACGTCCGGCGGCGCCAGGTACTAGCCAACACACTGACGCAGAAAGCCCCAAACCCCCCCAACTTGTGTGGGACTATACCGCCTCGCAGCCTTCGTGTCTACTCCAAGTCCCGCAGATTGTAGCTTTAGTATATGCATGCAACCGCTAACGGATGCACCGTCGGTGGGCCGTGAACGACCAGCAACACCGGATCAAACGCAACACCAACGCATCATAATGCCTGCTTAAAGCGCACGAGCCACGGAGCTGCGAATGTTGAACACCGACGCCCAGGGATTGAATGAGTCGCACTGTAGTCGCAGTGTGCAACATCCCTTGAAGAAAGGGAGCTCAACGGGTGGTGTCTTTCACCGACGGCCGCGCTGGGTGCGGGTGCTGCTCTCCGCACACCCAGTGCAGCACACACGCCAGCCGGCCGTCACCTCTGCTTGAGCAGCGCCTCACATGCCACAGCACTTGCATCAACCTTGACCCAGCGTCACCGCCGGTTGGCCCCGGTCGGTGGAGGGTGATAAGATTCAGTGCTGCAGGCACTGAGTCATACGGCACGCCAGCCGTGCATGGCCCTAGTCGGTTGGGGCGTCGGTTGAGCGCCCACCCGGGCCACCCCACCCTGTTTGATGCGGGTCGTAGCAGGTGTGGACTTTCTTTAAGTTCCGGGAGTCGGGTGGTCGAGTCACTCTGTGTCTCTGCTGCCCCCTTGCCTCCCCCCAGGTTAGAGAGAGAGGTTGTCCTTGCAGTCTGGTGCCTGCGCGCCCCAGCCTTGCATCAGCCCGAGGGCTCGCTCTGCACCCCACCCGCAGCACTACGATCTTGCCCCACGACCCATTGTAATACTCTGTGTCTCTGCTGCCCCCTTGCCTCCCCCCAGCGTCCGCTGATTCTTATCAGGTCATTGGGCCCCTACACGGCTAACCTCTGCGCCAGGCAAGGCGAGACACCCGCGAGTCCCAGTTCGACGCCGCAACGCGCGCGACGTCACTGTAAACGTTCAAGACACCCCACGCCGTAAGGCCCGCCAGTTTCGGCCGCCTTCGTGCTTTGTCTTCACGAGACGGTCCCGTGTGGCCTCTCGTCGTCGTGGTGAGCAATACCCCTAACACGTGTTTGGTGTTGCGCAACCTATCCCCCCCCCGCGTCGTCTACGCACCTCTCTCCGACATCCCCGAGCCATCGAGATGGCTGATCAAGGAGATGAACCCGTGGCTGCAGTCGTCGCGCCACCGTCCAAGCTGCCCTCTATTGGCCAGTTTGCGAACGTCAAGAAGCTCAGCAGTGACAACCACCGTCAGTGGATCACTGCGCTGAAACTCCACTTCACTATGGACACGCACATGTCCATCATCCTGGAGTACGCAGACGGCGTGGGGCCTGCTGACGAGTACCCCATCCCTGCGCACGACAAGCACGCTCGTGCAATCATGCTGATCTGCATGGAGCAGGCACAGCAGGACACCTACGAGCCTTGCTACAAGACCGCCATCGCGATGTGGCGCGGTCTGCGCGCCGCGCACACCAAGAAGTCTCAGAGCAACAAGTCCGCGACGCTCAAGGAGCTGTGGGAAGTCAAGCAGCTGCCTCGCGAGGGAGTCGAGCTCTACATCAACCGCGCGACCGTCCTCCGCGAGCGATGCCTGGACGTCGGCCACGTGGTCAGCGACGGCAATCTCCTGACGTACATCCTGAGTGGGCTTTACCCAGACTACAACCACGTGAAGCTGATGATTTCGCACGGCGGCATCAACGGCATCGGTCTCGACCTCGACCTCACGACGGCCATCCTCCTCGACGCTGAGAAGCTGTTCCCCAAGACTGCCGGCTCCGTCAGCTACGTCTCCACGAGCAGCGCAGACCGACGTCACAACGACCGCGGCGGCAACCAGCAAGGCCACTACTCGAGCGGCCCCTCTGGCTCCACGCAGTCCTCGAGCGGCTCCTCCGGCTCCAAGTCGTCGTCCGGCTTCTACTGCTTCGGTTGCAAGGAGCCGGGCCACATGCTCCGCGAGTGCCCCAACAAGCACAAGTGGAACGCCTCCACTCGCCAGAAGTTCTCGCTGGCCTTCAAGCACAAGTCGTCGGACGTCAAGTCAAGTGCGCCGAGGTCCCCGGCGCTCGCGTGCTTGGTCGCGGCCTCCTTCGTGCCTGGTGTCGACCCGCCGCGCAACCCCAAGACGTGGGTGATCGACTCCGCTTGCACATCCCACCTTGCTTACAGCGAGGAGGTGGTCGACGACTACGAGCCTGTTACCTGCCCGACGTTCCTGGGCACGGCCGACACGAGCTCGAGGGGCCTCGAGATCAAGGGCTATGGCACCGTCACCATCGTCACCATCGTCAACGGGGCACCCGTGTCGGTCAAGTTGGTCAACGTGCACGTCGCACCCACGCTCAAGACCAACCTACTCTCCTCCAAGCTCTTCCACAAGGTCGGCGCGACGCTGATCGCAACGCCCGAGTACGCCGACTTCGTGTTCAAGGGCTCTATCGTCATGCACACGTCAGACCAGGACCCACACGGCCTGTGGGCTGTGAACAACCTCTACTCGCCGGGCGATCGCGGCATCGTGATGGCGCTGACAGGCACCAACGTCTCGAGTGGCAACGCGTCGGCCGGCGAGCTTCTCCACCGGCGCATGGGCCACGTCAACTACGACAGCCTCATCAGGCTCGCCAAGTCCGGCCACGCTTCCAACCTGGGTTGCACGGCTGCAGACCTGGTGGCAGCCAAGGAGAAGGGCCCGTGCGTAAAGTGCCTCGAGACCAAGCTCAAGCGCCTCCCGTACCGACTGTCGAGCAGCCGCGCGGCTGCACCTGCCCACCTCGTCCACGCAGACCTGTGCGGCCCCTTCCCCGTCATTGCCCACTGCAGTGGCAAGTATATCTCCACCGTGACTGACGCCTTCTCGCGCCTGTGCCACGTTGACATTCTCAAGAGCAAGAGCGACGCGCCCGCTGCAGTCATGAAATGCCTCAACGACTGGATGACGTTCACCGGCAACAAGGTCAAGGCGTTCCGGTCTGACGGCGGCACCGAGTACATGGGCGACCTGCTGCCTTACTTCTCCGACAAGGGCATCGAGAAGCAGATGACCACGCGCTCAAGCCTGCAGACCAACGGCCGCGCCGAGATCAGAAACCGCACACTGCTTGGCGGTGTGCGTGCCAACCTCGCCGACTCAGGTCTGCCCGCCGAGCTTTGGGGCGAGGCTGCGCGCGCCGCCAACTACACGCGCAACCATACCCACTCCTCCGTCACCGGCGACACGTCCTACCGCCTGTTCACCGGAGAGGACCCTGATCTGTCCAAGATTTGCGTCTTTGGTTCGCCGGCCTGGGTCTACGGCTTCCCCAAGAACAAGCTGGCGCCCCGCGCGATCAAGGGCATTTTCGTCGGCTACGAGCCCGGCACCCCCGCGTACCGCATCTACCACCCCGAGAGCGGCAAGATCGCCGTCGAGCGTGAGGTCCGCATCATCGAGGGTGCCCGCGCCGCCACCTCTATTCCCTACAACGGGCTCTTCGAGGAGGAGGACGGCTAGCGCTGCTTCGTCTGCCACTCGCCCGACAGCGCCTACCCGTCTGTCATGCTCCTCTCGACGGCTGCAAGCCCGACGGCAACCCCTGTGGCAACGCATACCACCTCAGCTGCCTCAAGCCGGCGCTTGACAGCGTCCCCAAGGGGGACTGGTTCTGCCCGGGCTGCACCGAGAACGAGGACGACCGCATGCCCGACCTCGTCAACGCGTCCGACGACGACAGCGACGACGACGACCCGCCTCAGAAGCAGTCGTCTGGGGGGCAGGCTGTTGTGCAGCAGCCGGCTGCTTCCTCGTCCCCCCTCTCCCCGCCCTCTTCCCCTCCCCCGCCCGCCCTGCCCGCCCAGCCCGTCCCGTCGCCGCCCGGCTTGTCTCCTCCGTCTCCCATGCATGCACTCGCTCCCCAGGCAGCCAAGACCACGCGGTCTGGCAAGTCCTACGGCGGTCAGCTCAGCGGCGTTGTGTCGTTCATCGCCAAGAACGACCCGGACCCGATCAGCCTCAAGGAGGCTCAGTCACGCGAGGACTGGCCCCTCTGGGAGGAAGCAATCCACGAGGAGTATGCCAGCCTCGTCGAGAAGCTCACATGGAACAAGGCGTGCATCCCCCCCGGCCAGCGCCTGCTGCCCGTGAAGTGGGTCTTCAAGCGCAAGTACGACGAGAGTGCAACCTGGAGCGCTACAAGGCCAGGCTGGTCGTCCAGGGTTTCCGTCAGATCCCAGGCATCGACTTCTCGGAGGTCTTCGCGCCCGTGTCCAAGTACACCACACTGCGCTGCCTCATCGCGTTCGCTGCCGACCACGACCTCGAGATCCACCAGATTAACGTGCGCACCGCGTTCCTCAACGGCCGCCTCAAAAAGAACATCTGGATCGAGCAGCCGCCGCACTTCCACGATGGCGACTCGTCGATGGGCTGCCACCTGCTGATGGCTCTCTACGGTCTACGCCAGGCACCCAAGGTCTGGTACGAGGAGATCCTCTCGTCGCTAACCAACCTCGGCTTCGTCCCGAGCGTTGCTGACCCCTGCTTGTTCATCCGCCCGGCCAAGTCTCGCTCTGACTACGTCTACCTGCTGCTGTACGTGGACGACATGCTCATCATCGGCCGCACGAGCAGCGTTCGCGAGGTCGTCGAGCAGGTGACCAAGGCGTACGAGTGCCGCGACCTGGGCCACGCCAAGCAGTTCCTGGGCATGGCGATTACGAGGGACCGTGGGAGCCGCACCATCCTTCTGACGCAGGCTGAGCTGACCAAGCAGCTGCTCCTCAAGTTCAACCTGTCTGAGTGCCGCACGCGCGACGTGCCCCTCAGCGTCGGGGAGATTCTGCGCAAGGACAGCGACAACCAGCTCGGCACCGGCCAGTTTGCGGAGCTCGTTGGCTCGCTGCTCTACCTGTCCAACTGCACCAGGCCCAACATCACGTACGCGGTGAACAAGCTCTCCAGGTATATGAGCTGCTCCACGCCGCAGCACATGCAGGCCGCGCTCGGCGTGCTGCGCTACCTGAGCGGAACCGCCGGCTTCGGTCTTCTGCACGGCCCGTCCGCTGACGGCTCCAAGCCAGTCAAGGGCTACGGCGACCTACGCAGGCTGCGTCGACACGCGCCGCTCTACCACCGGCTTCGTGGTAACCTACAACGGCACCGCCGTCTCCTGGAAGTCGACCACGCAGCAGACAGTCTCGCGCTCGACCACGGAGGCCGAGTACCAGGCATCCGGCGCCGTCATTGGCGAGGCGCAGTGGATGATTCAGCTCTTCCCGGAGCTGGGCATCCCGCTGCGCCCCATGCTGATCTACAGCGACAGCCAGGGCGCCCTCGCTGTGCTCAAGAACCCGGGAGGCTCCAGCCGCTCCAAGCACATCGTCGTGCTGCACCACGTTGCACGCGAGCGCGTGATGCGCAAGGACGTGCTCATGGAGTACATCCCTACTGCCCGCATGGTGGCAGACATTCTGACCAAGGCGCTGCCTAAGGTCAAGTTTGAGTGGTGCCGCAAGCACGTGGGCATGATCTGATTTTCTTTAAAGTTGACTTTTGCAGCGGCTATCGTGCCGCGTGGGAGTGATAAGATTCAGTGCTGCAGGCACTGAGTCATACGGCACGCCAGCCGTGCATGGCCCTAGTTGGTTGGGGCGTCGGTTGAGCGCCCACCCGGGCCAACCCACCCTGTTTGATGCGGGTCGTAGCAGGTGTGGACTGTCTTTAAGTTCCGGGAGTCGGGTGGTCGAGTCACTCTGTGTCTCTGCTGCCCCCTTGCCTCCCCCCAGGTTAGAGAGAGAGGTTGTCCTTGCAGTCTGGTGCCTGCGCGCCCCAGCCTTGCATCAGCCCGAGGGCTCGCTCTGCACCCCACCCGCAGCACTACGATCTTGCCCCACGACCCATTGTAATACTCTGTGTCTCTGCTGCCCCCTTGCCTCCCCCCAGCGTCCGCTGATTCTCATCACAGGGCAGAGGCTGAGACTGCGCAGCGCAGGGCTAGGAGCACCTTGATGGTGACCGTCGCCGGTTGGTCCCCGGCCGGGGCAAATCACAGGCATGAGTGCGGGCAACGTCATCACACAGCTCAGCTCTGCTCTCTCCCTCTCTCTCGCTCGCTGTCTTGCTCTCTCACTCAATCACTCTCCCCCCTCTGCACAGCGCATCAGCCGTCAGCGCCGCTTGAACATCGCCTCGATGGCACGCACATCAGCCGAGGAGCACCGTAGCCGATTGGCCCGGGTCGGTGCGGGGCAGAGGACAGGAGCACAGCAGCTGAGAGCGACAAAACACAGTGTCTCGGCAAAGTGTTGGCAGCTGCCACTTAAAGCAGCGTGCTGCTTGGAGGTACCTTGATGGGGACCGTCATCGGGCCCCAGCCGCAACAGAGCAGAGTTATGGGAGTGGCTGGGATCGTCATTACACAGCTCAGCTCTCTCTCTCTGGCCACCCTCTCTCACAGTGCGCCAGCCGTCACCGCCGCTTGAGCAGCGCCTCGCGTGCCATGACGCTCGCGTCAAACTTGATAAGGAATGTGGTCGTTGCCTTGCCGCGTCCATCGCGCTGCTCGACAAAGTGCGCAGACACGCTGCGTGCGGCGGTCATCAAGCAGGGGCGAGTCAGCAGGGGGGCGAAAAAGCAGGGAGGGAGACTTGGGGGTGGCCGTTGCCTTGCTGCGTCCGTCACGCTGCTCGACAAAGTGTGCAGACACGCTGCGTGCAGTGGTATTCAAGAAGGGGCAAGTGAGCAGGCCATAAGCAGGGGCCGAGCAATAAGAGGGTGAGTAAGCAGGGGGCAAAAAACAGGGAGGGGGACTTGAGGAGTGGCCGTAGCCTTGCCGCGTCCGTCGCGCTGCTTGACAAAGTGTGCAGACACACTGCGTGCGTTGGTAATCAAGCAGGGGGCGAGTAAGCAGTGGGGTGAAAAAGCAGGGAGGAAGACTTGGGGGGCGGCCGTGGCCTTGCCGCGTCCGTGCCGCTGCTCGACAAAGTGCGCAGACACGCTGCGTGCGGTGGTCAGCAAACAGGGGGGCGAGCAAGCAGGGGGGGATCAAGTTCGGGGAGGGGAGGAGGGGGAGAAAGGACTTGGGGGTGGCCGTGGCGTTGGCGTTTTTTTGCCTTGTCCCGCTGCTCTACATAGTGCGCAGACACGCTGCGTGCGGTGTCAAGCACGCAGGGGGCGAGTAAGCAGGGGGCGATGACGTAGGGAGGGTGACTTGGGGTGTGTGGCTGTGGCCTTGCTGCGTCCATCATGCTCGACAGGCGCAGAGTCGACGTGACCCTACGGCCCAGGCCCCTCTCAGAAAGTGTGCAGACACACTGCGCGCGGAGGCAAGCAAACAGGGGGCGAGCAGGCAGATGAAGATCAAGCAGCCGGGGGCAGGGGCCTTGGGGCGCAGTCGTGGCCTTGCCGCGCCCAACTCACTGCTCCACAAAGAATCCCTTACCGCGCCGGTGACCCCACCGCGTCCAGCAGCTCGCGCACAATCCCCGCGATGAGCCCCCTCCCCCCCCCCCGTGCACCACTCCCACTCCCCCAAGCTCCCCCTCTCCCTCATGTTCGGGGTCGAGGCCCCCCCCCCCACAAACACACGCACCCCCCCCACACGCTCCCCCTTTCCCTCGAGTTTGGGGTCGAGGGGTCAAGAATACGTTGGTACAGTTAAGGTTATGGCCACCTTCCGAGCAGGGAAGCCCGCCGCATCCAGCAGCCTGAGCACAATGCCCGCAACAAGCGCTGTCCCCCACCCCCACCCCACCCCCCCCAGCCACCTCCACCACCACACACACATTCCCCAACGCTCCCCCCTCCCCATTGGGTTGGGGGGTTTCAAGTGCTTGGTAGGGCTCCTTACCGCGCAGGGAAGCCCGCCGCATCCAGCAGCCCGCGCACAATCCCCGCGACGAGCGCCCCGGGGTTGAACGCGCCGTAGCTCTTGGGCACCGACACAAAGCGGATGGTCGGCAGGTTTGAATCCGAGATCATGTACTCATCATCGGCCTGGAGAGCGGTTGGGATTCAAAGCACACGACGGTGGGGGAGTGCGGTTAGTTGAGGTTCAACGGGGGGCAAAGGGGGTGGGGGTTGGGGGATGGGGGGTGGAGCGTGCTGGTTGAGTGAGGTGGCTTGTCGGCACGGACACACAGCGGTTGGTCGGCAGGTTTGAATCGGAGATCATTTACACATCATCAGCCTGGAGAGTAGTTGGGATTAAAGCACACGAGGGTGGTGGAGCGCGGTTAGTTGGGGTTCAGCGGGGTGGGACGAGGATGAGAGGGGAACATCTTCGGCGATAGGGCCATGTTACTGTTCCTGGTTGCGGTTGCCGCACGAAGCTCACGAGGGGGCTCTAGCTAGGAGGGGCATATTATAAGGGTGCAAGTAACAAGTAACACGGGGTTTCCAGCTAAGCAGGCTACTCTTCTACTAGAGACACCCGCCGATACTCCAGCACACTTAAGTACTAGAGTACCGCCGGCTCCCGGCCGATAGACTACCGCTCCCGCCGGCTAGACTACCCCAAACAGCGGTCTCTGAGAGACATGTCTGGCAAGGAGCATATAGGAGAGGACCTTCCTCAGGGTCACAGTAGTGGCCTTGTGGCCAGTCAAGCCGGCAGAGCCGACTGGCGCTGACTGGAACGGTCCCCGCCTGGCAGTGCATGGCTGTCCAGCTCTCGTTTGCATGGGGCTCAGCCGGCGCCCCATGCCTCATGCATGGCCAGGTCCCACCCTCCAGGGGTGCATGGACGACAGAGTTGTCATGGAGGCTGCCTGAAGACCTTCCAACGCCAGTCACCGGCAGACGAGCGACCCCGAGGATGAGCGCGGTGACGAACGCTGCGATTGGTGAAGCGGATTTACTCTGTGTTGCCTCGGCGGTCGCCACCGCTGAAGCCGTGATGGTAGCCCGCCTCCACGGGCAGCCATCTTGACCAATGTCCAGCATGCATTGACGGGCGCCAGCTCCTCCGCTCGTCGATCAACTCGTCGAGATCGGTGCCGCATGGCGTCCTGCATGAGGGGAGGAAAAGGGCCGTCTCCCAGCACGGGCCGCGGCATCGCCGCGGCTACTCGCCAAGCCATGGAAGCGCCAGGCAAGCCGCTCCTGAAGTGTTCCACCGAGGGGCAGTCTAGCAGGAGCCGGGCCAGTCGTATTTTACCCCGCTCGTCAGCGGCACGGAGATCCTCGTCACCAGCAGTGCCGCATTGCTGGGTCCAGGGCTCGGCGACGATAAGGGTGGCTTATCATTTAACTTGAGGATGGCACAGCCGCCACACAGCCACAGCCGCCACACAGCGTGCATGCGCCCCTCCTTCCAAACTTGAGTTGACCATGGGAGCCACCCCCTTGGTCCCGGCCCGGGCGGCCCCCTTATCTGACTGAGGGGAGCTCTGGCATCCTCAAGTTTAAGAATTCACCCCCCTTCATAATTCGCCCCGCCTCCTCCTAGGGCTCACACGGGTGTGCACACACAAACGCATGCGCAAACACACACGAGTCACCGCGTGGCTGCCGAGCACGTGCGCACGCAGCGTCTCATTTACACGCCCGCACGCGCACATGCCCCCCCCCACCACGCCCCCCGCCTCTCACCGCTGCTGCTTGCTGCAGGTCGTCAGCCGTCTTGCTGAAAAGGTGGGGCCATGCGACGCTGCGCAACAGGGCAACGGGCAGCGCACGGGAGGGGCGCAGGTGGGGTGAGGCCAGTGGCATTGGTGGTGGTGCCCACGCCCACTCAATCCGAGAGGAGCCCCGTGCGAGCTGAAGGTCCCGCCCCTCCAAAACACACACACACACACACACACACAGTAACAGTAACACGGGGTTTCCAGCTCAGCAGGCTACTCTTCTACTAGAGACACCCGCCGATACTCCAGCACACTTAAGTACTAGAGTACCGCCGGCTCCCAGCCGATAGACTACCGCTCCCGCCGGCTAGACTACCCCAAACAGCGGTCTCTGAGAGACATGTCTGGCAAGGAGCATATAGGAGAGGACCTTCCTCAGGGTCACAGTAGTGGCCTTGTGGCCAGTCAAGCCGGCAGAGCCGACTGGCGCTGACTGGAACGGTCCCCGCCTGGCAGTGCATGGCTGTCCAGCTCTTGTTTGCATGGGGCTCAGCCGGCGCCCCATGCTTCATGCATGGCCAGGTCCCACCCTCCAGGGGTGCATGGAGACAGTTGTCATGGAGGCTGCCTGAAGACCTTTCAGCGCCACACACACACACAGCGAACCAACCAAGCGTTACATGAGGCCGTCCGCATGCACCGGGAATGCCTGCACTACTAACAGCAATACACCCCGGCAACACACACACACACACACACAAACACACACACACACACACACACACACACATGTACACAATCACACACGCACAAACACACACACAAGCACACACACAAGCACACACGCACACACACACACACGCAAACCCACATCTCGCACCTGTGCACAAATCGCAGTGCATCGAGCACCTCTGGCCGCCGGCGCGGCTGCCGGTCAGCTCGCCAGCTCAGCAGCTCCAGCTGTCGCGTGCCGACTTCAAATCCGATGCGGTCGAGGCTGGAGGATGTGTATGGGGGTGGGTGGGTGATGGTGTGGGCGTGGGCGCGTGTGTGTATGTGTGTGTGTGTGTGCGTGTGCGTGTGTGTGTGTGCGTGTGTGCGCGCTCTTGTGTGTGCTCTTGTGTGTGTGGTAGAGGGTGAATGTTGGTATGTGCTATTGGTAGCAAGCACGGTGGGAAGCACGGTAGCAAGCAGGGTATGCCTGAGTAATCTAGGCGGCAGTGCCTACCGCTCGTCCAGATCGCTCGTGCTGCTCGCGTTGTCCATCGTGTACTGCAGGATCTCGCTCGTGAGGAATGCAAATGCGCTCAGGCTGACGGTGGGCACCTGATAATGGGGGTGGGTGGGTGGCACGCGGGCAGAGGTGCACGGGCGGTGGCGGCGGGGTAAGCGCCATGCATGGGAGTTGCATGGGGGCGCATGGTGCCGCTGGGCGCAACGCGCGTGTGGCCCCCTCCCTCCTCACCTCCTGCCGCGTCTTGGGCAGCGGGCGGTCTAGGATGTTGAGGGAGCGCCTGGGAGGGCCGCCGGGCGGACGGCCCGCCATGCTGCTCTGCGCGTGCTGTGCCCCCCTCTCGTGCTACTGCCGCCTGCTGATCGCCAGATGGATTTTACCACTCGGATGTCCCCTAGGTGCTCTCTCTCACTCCCCTGCGCGCGCACAACTGGTGTGGAGGCGAAATGTGGAACATATTAGGGCTTTCATCAGTGAAACCCTGGCTTTCGCGAGCCTTGCTCACTCGAGTGGCTGCCCAGGGGTACGTGTGGTATCTCGCAAACCACCTCGCTTGATTGGGCGCACGCGAGGAGGGGCAACGACAGCTCAGAGCACCAGAGCGCGCAAAGCGTCGATCGGCACAGCCGCGGGCTTGCTCCTGGGAGCAGGTGCGCTAGCGTATACAGAGCAGCACACGCACAGCTCGCGTGGACCTCGCATGGGTACAAGGCGTCATGCTGGTGGCTGCACGCCCCCATGCGCGCCATGCGTGCTCGCCAATGCTGCGCATGCGTCGCCGTGGAGACCAGCGCACGCCTTGTCTGCATGCTGTGGGTATGGTGAACTGCCCGGGGGGTGGGGAGGTCTCCATCAGGTTCGCGGTACGGGCTGCTTGCCATGCAGGCAGCCCCCATGCAAGACCGAGCCCGATTCCAACCTGCTGCGTGCACCCACCCATCATGGCATGCTCCCCCGCCCGCCCTGGCCACCTCCCCCAACGCCACACCACCACGGCGCCCTCCCCTCGCTCTACATGACCAACGCAGGGCGGCATGTCGGGCGCGGAGAGCATCGACAGCCACCTGGTGCGGGTGCCGTTTGAGGCGCTAAAGAGGGCTGCCAAGGTGCGGGTGATGTGCACTGGGGAGGCCCTGCATCGAAGGCACTGCTTGGGAGGTTGAGAATTCGTAGGGACTAAAGCCTGCATCCGGCGTCTTACACGAGTGCGCGTGGTGGTTTGAGGCTCAGAACTTGAGAGGGCTGAGGTGTGGTGTGCACTTGTGAGGCACAACATTCATAGGCACTGCACACACACCACTACACCCTACACCCTACACCCTACATCCTACACCCCAGGCCACCATCACCTACATGCCTGCTACTACACCCTCGAGGCCACGCACCACCGCATCTGAACACATATATTTTGTGCTGTGTTAGCTCTCCTTTTTGCTCTAGGACTGTGCGTTGGCAGGCAGACGGCTGGTGGCTACTGCCCCTCACAAGCAAGTGTTAGTTAGGGCAAGAACTGGACTTGGGTCTAGGCGGAAGGTGCTAGGAATACACGGTATTCTTTGCTGGCAAGCCGATGTTACTGTTATTGTGCCGCGGTTGGCGAGGCACCAGAGGCCACTCTCTGCCTGCCATTTGACCCCTCGAGGAGGCCACCCACCACTGCCCCATGCACACACGCAGGATCGGAAAGCCGTGGTTGATAAGGCAAACACAGGCAGTGGCGGGAGCAAGTTCTTCAACGGCCCAACCCCCCATCGGCCCTACCACTTCACCCCAGGCCACCCACCACTGCCCCCATGCACACACGCAGGACCGGAAAGCTGCGGTTGACGAGGCAAACATAGCAATTATTCCCCTGCGAGCCGTATACCGCTCCGAACCGGATTTCCCATTTTCCATAAAACCACCACACACTTAGTGGGAGAGGGCGTGGAGCGGTGCGTTGGAAAGCTCGTGCCGAGAGCAGCCCGACGGCATGCGTTGCATGTATACCCGCTGTGTACCGTGCCTGGTATGAGCGGTCAAAGTCGCTGGAGCCGGCAAAAAACGAATTACTAAAATCCTTCCCATAGACCACTGAAACAGAGGCAGTGGCGGGAGCAAGTTCTTCAACGGCCCAACCCCCCATCGGCCCTACCACTTCACCCCAGGCCACCCACCACCGCCCCCATGCCCGCACGCAGGACCGGAAAGCTGCGGTTGACGAGGCAGCAGAGGCAGTGGCGGCCGCGTTTGGCAGCGGCAGTGCGCGAGCAGCCAACGGCGGCGGCGGCGGCGATGGTGCGTCGGGGAAGTGTGTGTGTGTGTGTGTGTGTGAGTGTGTGTGTGAGTGTGTGTGTGAGAGTGTGTGTGTGTGTGTGTGTGTGTGTGCGTGTGTGTGTGTGTGTGTGTGTGTGTGTTGTGTGCGTGTGCGCGCGTGTTCGCGCGTGTGTGCGCGCGTGTGTGCGCGTGTGCGTGCGTGTGCGCACGTGTGCGCGCGTGTGCGCGCGTGCGCGTGCGCGCGTGCGCGCGTGTGTGTGTGTGTGTGTGTGTGTGTGTGTGTGTGTGTGTGTGTGTGTGCGCACG
>VFSX01000016.1:136176-158676 GCA_016618255.1 Chlamydomonas sp. UWO 241 | reverse complement strand
CCACGCACGCAGAGTGTGTATGTGCGCGCTGCAAACACACACGCACACGCACGCAAATGCAGCTCTCAGACGTCGTCCTCTTTGAGTATGTGAGCGGGGTGAATGCACGCTTGCACCCATGCACACACACACACGCACACACGCACAACCCCATACGCACTCTGCGCGCATCTCACGGACGTCGCCCTCTTTCAGTCTTCGAGCAAGGTGGTGCGCGCTTTCACACACACACACACACGCGCATGCACGCACACACACACACACACACACACACATGCACACACGCGCGCGCACACACACACACACACACACACACACATACGCGCACATAAGCAGCTCTCGGACGTCGCCCTCTTTGAGTCTTTGACCAAGGTGGTGCGCGCTTACACACGCACACACACACACAAACACACACACACACACGCACACGCACACACACACACACACGTACGCAGCTCACGGACTTCGCCCTCTTTGAGTCTTCAAGCAAGGTGGTGCGCGCACTCACTGAGCGCCGCGACTGCGGGCCCGCTCTGGCGTGGTGCTCGGAGAACCGGGCCCGGCTCAAGAGGCTTAAGTCGAAGCTGGAGTTCAAGCTCAGGTAGGCTGGCGCCTGCGCTGCCTTGCATGCTCTTCCTAGTAGAATCGGATCTGGGGGCCGAGTGCCCTGTGTTGGTCCAGCCTCGACCCACTAGCCCCCCACCACCAGTAGGCAGCCACCCGTCTGTGGTGCTCGGTCGCTCCTATGTATTGCTGCTAGGCGTATGTCCCGAGCAAGGTCGAATACGCTGCCTGCAGGTGCATCATACACGACTGTAAAATCCACCATCACTAGAGCCCCCCCCCCCTAGACGTCTAGTGTAGGCCTCAACTCACGCCCCGGGAGTCCTCCGGGGGCGAGCACGTAAAGCCTGTACACCCCGAAGCTGGAGTCAAGTATGAGTGTGTGGGAAGGTGCTCCAAGGTATTGCGTGTGTGCGAGCACGCGCGTGCGTCTGTTAGTGTGTGGCACCCACCTCACACGCCACTTGCACTCCCACTTCACACGCAGGGTGCAGGAATGCCTTCAGCTGGTCTCGAACCTCACACCACCTCCACACCCACTCCACACGCAGGGTGCAGGAATTCCTGGAGCTGGTCGCGAGCCCCACGCCACCTCCACCCCCACCCCACACGCAGGGTGCAGGAATTCCTGGAGCTGGTCTCGAACCCCACGCCACCTTCACACCCACCCCACACGCACGGTTCAGGAATTCCTGGAGCTGGTCTCGAACCCCACGCCACCTCCACTTCCACTCCACACGCAGGGTGCAGGAATTCCTGGAGCTGGTCTCGAACCCCACGCCACCTTCACACCCACCCCACACGCAGGGTGCAAGAATTCCTGGAGCTGGACTCAAACCCCACGCCACCTTCACACCTACCCCACACGCAGGGTGCAGGAATTCCTGGAGCTGGTCTCGAACCCCACGCCACCTTCACACCCACCCCACACGCAGGGTGCAAGAATTCCTGGAGCTGGACTCAAACCCCACGCCACCTTCACACCTACCCCACACGCAGGGTGCAGGAATTCCTGGAGCTGGTCTCGAACCCCACGCCACCTTCACACCCACCCCACCCGCAGGGTGCAGGACTTCCTGGAGCTGGTCTCAAACCCCACGCCACCTCCTCACACACCCCACCCGCAGGGTGCAGGAATTCCTGGAGCTGGTCTCAAACCCCACGCCACCTCCACTTTCACTCCACACGCAGGGTGCAAGAATTCCTGGAGCTGGTCTGAAACCCCACACCACCTCCTCACACACCCCACACGCAGGGTGCAGGAATTCCTGGAGCTTGTCTCAAAGGAGCGGCGACTGGATGCCGTTGCGTACGCGCGCACGCACCTCGCGCCGTGGGCTAGCACGTGAGTGTGATGGTTGCACATGTGTGCGTGGCAGACGGCTGCGGGGAGAAAGAGGGGGGGCAGCTGGAAGCTAGCAGGCAGCTGATGAGAGGAGCAGCGTAGTCGCGCTGAGCCTGTGTGGGGGTGGCGTTGCCCTAAACGCCCGGTTGCACGTCAATGGGAATCACCTTGGCCGAGTTGATCCGGGACTGTCGTCAGGCGTACACACGCGCACGCACCTCGCGCAATCGCCAGCCTACTTATGCCCAGCTGTTTCTTCCTCCTCTCTCGCCATGCTGCCTGCAGGTACATGCCCGAGCTGCAGCGCGCGTTTGCTGCGCTCATCTTCACGCGGTCGACAAAGTGAGTTTTGCATGGAGCTGGCTGCTTCGCTGTGAGAAGCACGCAGCCGGGTTGGGCACGGGGTCGATGTTGTTGGTTTTGAAAGGGTTCAGGGTGCACAGTTTATGTTTTAGGGGCGTTTGCTTCTCGTTTACGTGTCCTGTGTTTGTATTTACAGCCCTGGCGCTGCGGCGCTCATCTCCATGCGATCAACACAGTGAGTTTTGCATGGCGCTGGCTGCTTTGCTGTGGGTAGCACACTGCCGGGTTGGGCACGGGTTCGACGTTGTGGGTTTTGAAAGGGTGCAGGGTTGATGTTTTAGGGGCGTTTACTTCTCGTATGCGTGTCCTGTGTTTGTATTTACAGCCCTAGCGAGCCGCTGCGCTCATCTTCACGCGTTTGACAAAGTTGGACGTGAATGATGCTGACACCTTGGCTGCGGGTAGCACACTGCCGGGTTCAAGGTTACGGGCTTTGAAAAGGTTCGGAATTTACGGTTCAGGGTGGTTTTCTTCTCAAGCACAGTCCCGTGCATACGTCCCAGGCCGACCCAGGCACTGCTGCGCTCATATTCACGCGATGGGCAGAGCGATGTGTGAATACGAAACTGCACTTTGTGCGTGCGTCGCAACCCACACACACACTTCCACACACGCACACACACACACACACACACGCAGGTGCAAGCCCTACGCCGACCTGTTTGACGCGTCCGCGTGGCCTGAGCTGGCGCAGCTCTTCCTGCGGGACGTGTACCGCATGCACGCGCTGCCACAGGCGTCCATGCTGGCGGTGCACATGCAGGTGTGGCTGAGGGGCTGGCAGGCTGTTTTGGCGTTTCGGCTGACCAAGTTAGTAGCAGTTGGGGGGCCGAGGGGCTGGCGGTCTGGTTTGACTTAGATGGAGGCTGGGGCGTTCTCGGTGCTGGCACCGCATGCTCGCGCTGCCGTGGGCGTCAATGCTGGCGGTGAACATGCAGGTGCGGGCTGAGTGGCTGACAGGCTGTTTTGGCTTATTTAGTTTCTTCTGGTTGGGGGCGGAGGGGCTGGCGGCCTGGTTTGGCTTAGATGGAAGGCGGGGCGCTGTTGGTGTAGGGATTGGATGCACGCGCTGCCGCAGGCGTCGATGCTGGCGGTGCACATGGGTGCAAAAAGGCTGTGAGGCCGAAAGAGAGAGAGAGAGAGAGAGACGGATCGAGTGGAGAGATGGGCCGCATATTCCTGCGGGACGTGTACCGCATGCACGCGCTGCCGCGGGCGTCGATGTGCGGTGCACATGCAGGTGCCTGGAGCTGTGTGTCGGCTGTTATGTTTTGTGTGGGCGGGCAGGGCAGTGGCTGCGGGACCGAGACGGCCTGGTTTGGCGTAGTTTGGGGCTGGGGCAATCTCGGTGCTTGCACCGCATGCACGCGCTGCCGCGGGCGTCGGTGCTGGCGGTGCACATGCAGGTGCGTGGGGGCTGTGAGGCCAAAAGAGAGAGAGAGAGGTTCAGAGCGAGACGAATTGCGTTAACAGGTAGGAGGCCTCCTCCTCCTCCTAGGCCCTGCGAGACTTGTACCGCATGCACGCGCTGCCTCAGGCGTCCATGTGCGGTGCACATGCAGGTGCCTGGGGCTGTGTGTCGGCTGTTTGTTTTGTGTCATCATGAGAGGGGAGGGCAGAGGCTGCGGGACAGAGGCGGACTGTTTTGGCATAGTTGGGGGCCAAGAGGCTGACGGCCGGGTTAAGTAAGATGGAGGACGGGACGTTGTTGGTGCTGGGATTGGATGCACGCGCTGCATCAGGCGTCGATGCTGGCGGTGCACATGGGTGCGACAAGGCTGTGAGGCCGAAAGTGCACTTTGTCGGGTTGCCGGTTGGCTAACAGAAACACTGGCGCCGATGCTGGCGGTGCACGTGCAGGCGGGGTGTGTGCGCGTGCGTGGGGGCACACACACGCCCGGCCCTCCGCCCTCAATGTGCCTTTGCTACGGAGGAGGTCTAGGGGGCGCAATCCCGTGGGCCTGTGAACCCCGCGGCCGTGCTCCCACGGGGAGGAGTCAGATCTGGGGACCGAGTGCCCTGTCTAGGTCCAGCCCCGACCCACTGGCCCCCCACCACTAGTAGCCAGGGACCCGTCTGTAGTCGAATACGCTGCCTGTAGGTGCGTCACCCACGACTGTAAAACCATCATCATCATCATCATCATCATCATCATGCCTACAGGAGTTGGCTGAGCCGCCGAGTCTCACCATACGCACACGTTGACAGTCTCTTTTCTCTCTCTAGTTTGTCTCCTTCTCAGTCCCGGCCTCGGCCTGTCCTTTTTTGCCACTCTGTCTCTGTGTCACTCTGTCACTCTGTCGGGTTTAGGTTTCATGTAAAACGTTCCTCCCCTTCAAACACGCACACGCCATGCCGACCAGGCCCCCCACCCCTCAAGACACCGCGGTCGTAGCCCAAAGACACCGAGTCCCTCACCTCCCGCCTCCATACCCGAAACATCCTGCGTGCAGGACGGTCTCTCCGCACTCAAGACGACGCAGTCGTACGCTGCTTCTCACGACATACGCACGCGCAAGCACACACACGCGCGGACATAAACACACACACACACACACACACATACACACACACACATACACACGCACACACACAGGCTGGTCTCTGCGCACTCAAGACGCCGCAGTCGTACGCTGCTTCGTGCAGCAGGGAGGACCCGCTGCACCTGGCAGAGTTCCAGGTGTGTGTGTGTGTGTGTGTGTGTGTGTGTGTGTGTGTGTGTGTGTGTGTGTGTGCAGCAGGGAGGACCGGCTGCACCTGGCAGAGTTCCAGGTGTGCACGTGTGTGTGTGTGTGTGTGTGTGTGCAGCAGGGAGGACCTGTGTGTGTGTGTGTGTGCAGCAGGGAGGACCCGCTGCAACTGGCAGAGATCCAGGTGTGTGTGGGGTGGTGGTGGTGGGGGCGTGTATGTGGTCAATTTTACAGTCCGTTGGACGCCTTTGATGGCGCAACCCCTCTCTCCAGTCAGCGCAATTTCTACGATAAAATATAACCATGAGGATTCCTGACCACCGCCCCCCATCCCCGCCAGGCCCTCGCGCGCGGCCTCCCATTCGCCAAGCACGTGCACTCCAAGCTGCTCTGCTCCGTGACGCGCGAGATCATGAACGACGCAAACCCGCCGATGGTGCGCTGCGCGTGTCTGAGCGTTTGTGCATGCTGTGTGCTGCGTTTGTGTGCATGAGGATATTCACCCTCTTGCTGGCGCACGGCTGGTCACCCAAGCGCGTGCACTCCAAGCTTCTGTGTTCCGGCACAGCATGCGCGAAATCATGAACGACGCCAACTCGCCGATGGTGCGCTGTGCTGGTGTGTGCTGGTGTGCGTGCTGGTGTGTGCTGGTGTGCTAGTGCTGCGTGCTGCGTGTGTTTATGCGGATATTGGATATGATTACAAGCTGTAGCCAGCGGGGGTGCGTCCCTGGTGCACCCTGGGCTCCACACGACCCGTTCCAAAAATGTGTTTTGGGGTCTGGCACCAAACCATGCTCTTTTAGGACATGCTACCCTGGGAAGGGCCACCCACCCTCTTGCTGGCGCACGGCTGGTCTCCCAAGCACGTGCACGCCAAGCCTCTGTGCTCCGTCACGCGCGAGATCATGAACGACGCAAACCCGCCGATGGTGCGCTGCGCGTGTCTGTGCATGCTGCGTGCTGCGTGTGTGTGTGTGCATGAGGATATTTACCTCCTTTTTGGCGCACGGTTGGTCTCCCAAGCACGTGCACGCCAAGCTGATGTGCTGCAGCACAGCACGCGCGAGCTTCTGGACGACGCAAACCCGCCGATGGTGCGCTGCGCGTGTCTGTGCATGCTGCGTGCTGCGATGTGTGTGGGGGCGATACTCACCCTCTTTCTGGCGCACGGCTGGTCTCCCAAGCACGTGCACGCTAAGCTTCTGTGCTCCGTCACGCGTGAGAGCATAAACAACGCAAACCCGCCGATGGTGCGCTGCACGTGTCTGTGCATGCTGCGTGCTGCGCGTGTGTGTGGGGGCGATACCTACTTTCTGGCGCACGTTTGGTCTCCCAAGCACGTGCACGCCAAGCCTCTGTGCTCCGTCACGCGCGAGATCATGAACGACGCAAACCCGCCGATGGTGCGCTGCGCGTGCTGCGTGCTGCAGTCTTTCCGTTGGCTTCCCCGCACCTGCCACGCCAGTGATTCCCCTGCGAGCCGTATACCGCTCCGAGCCGGATTTCCCGTTTCCCAGAAAACCACCACACACTCAGTGGGAGAGGGCGTGGAGTGGTGCGTTGGAAAGCTCTTGCCGAGAGCAGCACAGCGGCATGCGTTGCATGAATACCAGCTGTGTCGTGTGCCTGGTATGGGCGGTCAAAGTTGCTGGAGCTGGCAAAAAACTAATTACTAAAAAAACCTTCTCAGGGACCACTGTGCCACGCACCCCACAATAGTGCACTTCTGAGGTGAGAATGGCCGATTCGGGCCGGCGTTGCGAGATGAGACTGCGCGAAATTTGACGTTTGTGTGAAAATTGACATTTTCGTATTTTCTGCCAAAGCACCCCCCCAGGTGGGGTGAGATTTGGAAATGGGTCTTGAGGCCCGGGGTGAGCCAGCATTGTCCCACGATCCCTGAGCGGAACCACTGGCGTGCTGCCAGTGTGTTTGAGGATACTCAACCTCTTGATGGCGCACGGGTGACCACCCGCCTTCAAACAGAGTCCACTCAATTGGTGGAACAGAAAGAGCTTTTCTAGGTGTGCCGCACACAAGTGCACGGTCATGCCATCTCTCTCTCTCTCTGTCTGTCTGTCTCTCTGTCTCTGTCTTTCTGTTTCTCTATCTCTCTGTCTCTCTGTATCTGTCGCTAGCTCTCTCTCGATCTCTCTCTGTATCTCTACAGAGAGAGATCTGTGTTCGTATGTTTCGGGGATTGCCTCATGGAAGCCTCGTGAGGTAGTTCCCTCAATCCCACGCCTCGAAGGTGCGTATCGCAAAACGCAACCTGTACGAATTGGGGATCGCCTCCCCTCTCTGCCTCCCCCCTCTGATGCCTTGTTGAGCCCCCCCGGCTTCTGTTCCACACACCCCACCTTCAGGTGCTCCCCAACGGCTCCGACACTGTCCCTACTTCCTCCCTCCTCTAATAAAATGCCGTTTCCAACGTTTGCCTCTGGGACCCCAGTTGCTTTCCAACAGCTGAGTGGCCAGCGCACGCTGCTGGAGGCAGGCGGAGGCGTCAAGCACACGTGCCCCGTCACCACCGCCGCCCCGGCTTCCCCCTCTGATGGATTCTGCCCCCGACCTCTCTGCCACCCCAGGTGCTCCCCAACGGCTACGTGTACAGCGCGCGCGCGGTCGAGCGGCTGCTGGAGGCGGGGGGGGGCGCCAAGCTCACGTGCCCCATCACAAAAACGGAGCACTCGGCGGACGAGCTGCGGCGCGCGTTCATCGTGTGATGATTGTGTAGTGGCGGGGGGGGGGGAGGGGGAGGAGGGCAAGCTCCTACTTCTGACTCCCTGGTAGGCTGGCGCGCTGCGTGGCCTTGCGGGCTCTACTAGTAGAGCTCCCCTAGACGTGTAGTCTAGGCCTTAACTCACGCCTCGGGGTCCTCCAGGCGCGCACATGTAAAACCTGTAAAACCCGTGTGATGATGACGGATGTCACAGTCGGGGACACAATGAGCCAAAGGGCGTACTAGTATGCAGCCACCGGATCCCCTGGTAGGCTGGCGCGCTGCCAGGCCTTGTGGGCTCTCTTAGTAAAGCTCCCCTAGACGTGTCTAGTCTAGGCCTTCATTTATATATCACGCCCCAAGATCCTCCGGCCGCGCACGTGTACACCCTGTAAAACACCGGATCCCGTACCACCCGTGTCACGGCATCCGTGTTTGACACGCGCCGACTGGCCTCGCCCTTGGCCGAGTGTAAAGCTGTGGACAAAAGGCCTCGAGCTGGCGCGGACGCCTTAGCTCGGAAGCCTCCGAGCCCTTCCAAACCTGCTGGATCTCAAAACCGGTACTCCGCGTTTAGTCAACCTGCACTCCAGGCACGACCCCTGGTCCAGAGCCGGTCCAGAGCCGGTCCAGGCTGGTCCAGCAGCCCCTGGTCCAGAGCTGGTCCAGGTGGTATGGAGCTGGTCCAGAGCTGGTCCATAAGTAGCTTAGTCTGGACCCAGTCTGGACTGGACTGGACCTGCTGGACCAGCTGGACTTCAACAGTGACTACGATGGCAGCAGTGATGGTAGTGAGGACAGTGAGGACAATGGCAGCAGTGGGGGAGGTGGCAGCAGCGAGGACGGTGAGCAGCAGCGAGGATGGTGGCAGCAGCGAGCTCGTCCTCGAGGACGGTGGCGGCGGCGAGGAAGGTGGCAACAGCGAGGACGCGTCCGCACGGTGGCAGCAGCGAGGAAGGTGGAAACAACGAGGACAGTATCGGTTGCACCGGTGGCAGCAGCGAGGCCGGCGGGAGCAGCGATGATGATGGTGGCAGCAGTGACGATGGTGGAAGTGATGACAGCAGTTATGACGGCGATGGCAGCGCTGCCAGCGCTACCTGGTAGGCTGGCGCGCTACCTGGCACGCTACCTGGTAGGCTGGCAGCGCTGGCAGCGCTACCTGGTAGGCTAGCGCGCTGAGTGGCTTGCGGGCTCTCCTAGTAGAGCCCCCCTAGACGTGTAGTCTAGGCCTTAATTCACGCCCCGGGGTCCTCCGGGCTCGCACGTGTAAAACCTGTAAAACTCGCTGCCAGTTATGACGATGCTGATGCCAGCGCAGCAGCGATGACGATGCTGATTCTAGCAGGCGCTTAGCGTGGTGGCATGGAGGCACGTGCTGTGCGCCGACCACCACCGCTCAGGCCACCCGCCGTCGACACTCTGGCGCCAACCCGCCACCGCTTGTACATTATGTGGGACATCGCAAATGACGCATTCGACCTGTGACGGCAGTAGGCCCGAGACCCACCTGAAATGACTGACTACCTGGTGGAAGTCTGCTGCTGGCATTGCACAGGCAGCGCTTCCACTTTTCTATGAATTTATCGGCGTGCTGCCACGCCGTTTGGGCTTCATGTACCATGATCGCAGCATATGCATGAGGGCCGACACGCTTGCAGCAAAGTGAAAGTGCTGCCGCTAGTGCGTAACTCTCGTAGTCTTTGGGAAGTTTGTGAGCAGCGTGTCGCCAGTTTGGGAGCCGCGCGTTGCCAGTCGGGGCGCACACGACTGTCACATCGACCACCAGCTAGCTCCTACGCCCAGCCTACGCCCATCAGATCAGTGAGTGTAAATTAAAATTTAAATATTGGAAGGCTGGCGCGCGGCGTGGCCTTGCGGGCTCTACTAGTAGAGCTCCCCGTGTAGTCTAGGCCTTAACTCACGCCCCGGGGCACGTACATGTAAAAACTGTAAAAACATATCAGTGAGTTTCAAGCCGCCGGCGGCTTTGTGACAGGCGCCTTGGGATGCGGAGCCAGCTGGAAGCTGTCCCAAGCATTTCCGCCTCCCCCGCCGCCGCCCCGCCCGCCCCAGCCCTCAAGGGGTGGCCACCCGCGCCTGCCGCCGCCTGGCTGGGGGGCGCATGGCTGGGCGGCTGCGGCTGGGCGTACACGTGCGCCGCGGGCTGCGAGAGCACAACGGTCAACAGCACAGCAAACGGGTTGCTAGCACAGCGCTTTGGCCAGTGGAACCGAGCGGACGTGCACCCGAGAGTGGGGGGCCGCCGCCGCCGCCGCCAATACGTGTCGGTGTATACACCTTCCGATGCCACTTCCGATGCCAGCGCTGCCCGCCGCGCCCACTCAGAAAGCCGCCAGCCGCGCCTGCCCCAAAGCCGGTGCCTGGTGTGCTGCCTGTCCCAGGGCCGCTCAATGCTCCACGGCCACCGTTGCCTGGCGCTCCGCCGCCGCCGCCGCCCGCTGCACCGCCGACGCCCCCGCCTGGATAGCTCAGCCGGGCTGAGTCAGCCATAGGCACCGTTGCTGTCACCGCCCTGAATTGCGCACAGCCCGTTAAGACATGCCTCCACCGCCCGCGCCCACAAACGCGCCAAAGTTGCTGACAGCGACGGGCGGCGGCGCCATCCACTGCGCCTCGCCCCCGCCCCCGCTCGCGACCCCGCCCTGCGCCGGGGCAGCCACCCACGCTGTGGCCGCTGGCGCGGCCCCTGCCGATGCCAAGGCAGACACCCATGCTGCCCCTCCTACCGGCGCAGGCGCAGGCGCGGCTGCGAGCGTCGCGCTCATCCAACTGCTGCTTGCCCCACCGTCCACTGAGCCTGATCCGGCCCCTGCCATGACGCCCACCCCGAGCGCAGCCAGGGACACGGACGAGGGCCCAGACTGCCACACGGCAGCGGCGGCAGCGGATGCAGCAGCCTCACGCGCCTTCCAGGCAGCTTCTCCTGGGGGTGTGGAGGTGTGGGGTGTGAGCGTGTGTGGTGGTGGTGGTGGTTGTAGTGCGGTGGTGGCGGTGGTGGTGGTGGTTGTGGTTGATGGTGGGCTAGCATGTGCTCGCGACCTCCCTTTATTGTCCCCCCTTCTCACTACCAACACTGTGCCGTCTTTCCCCCCGAAATGCACACACATGCACACATCACACGCCACTGCCTTGCTCTTACACACACACACACACACACACACACACACACCACGGGTTTCCTTGGGGTCAGTCATCCTTACGTTTTTTCCCGAAAAAACTTTCCCAGTTTCGTCGGGATTTCGGTATGCAGCCCGAAGAATCGCGTCAAAAAGTGTGAAAATCGACGATTTCACACTTTTCCCCGGGAAATTCGCCTCCCGGTTTTCACGAACGCACCCCACCCAAAACCATCGGGATCGCGCCCTCTGAGCAAGATTTTTTCGTTTCCCGATCGGGAATGAAATCCCTGACACACACACACACACACACACACTCAAACACACACACGCACACACACACACACACACACGCACACACACACACAACGTACACACACACACACACACCACACAGTATACACACACACACACGACACACCACCACAGCCGGTACCGGGTCAGGGCAAAGGTGGCACGTTACTGCGGTACGCTACACGAATACGCCTTTACTTGCACAGAAAAACTCATTAAACGAATTAATCACCTCGCCTTCCGCTCGGATCGTAATGATTCGACATGCGTTGGAAGGCGTATGACGAGATCTTTCGATGACATTGCTCACATGTGCAATCCGTCGAGAACCGAGGGAGTTGGCTGCGAACGTGTGGGCCTTTCAAGTCCCTTCCCGGAGCCTTCGTGTTTAGACGCTCGTTCCTCGTACCGCGGTTCCGTACCACGTACCGGTACGGGTCGAGACGCCGAACCCCCCTCAGTGCGTGCATCCTGTGCAACCCTGATTGCAACCACGCCGACGCTCCGGTTGGCGGCACGCGACTCGCACGTTTGCAGTGAGATCACAATCTTGCCGACGCTTTGATGGGCGGCACGCGACTCGCACGTTTCAGTGAGATAACAATCTTGCCCACGCTCAGGTGAAGCGTCACGTGTCGTGGTTTGACGACTATCGCACGGTTTCAGTGAGATCAAAATCTTGCCGACGCGCCGGTGGGCGGCACGCGACACGCACGTTTTCAGTGAGATCACAATCTTGCCCACGCTCCGGTGGGCGGCACGCGACTCGCACGTTTTCAGTGAGATCACAATCTTGCTCACGCTCCGGTGCGCGGCACGCGACTCGCACGTTTGCAGTGAGATCACAATCTTGCCCACGCTCCGGTGGGCGGCACGCGACTCGCACGTTTTCAGTGAGATCACAATCTTGCTCACGCTCCGGTGCGCGGCACGCGACTCGCACGTTTGCAGTGAGATCACAATCTTGCCCACGCTCCGGTGGGCGGCACGCGACTCGCACGTTTTCAGTGAGATCACAATCTTGCCGACGCTCCGGTGGGCGGCACGCGACATGCACGTTTCAGTGAGATCACAATCTTGCCCACGCACCGGTGGGCGGCATGCGACTCGCACGTTTTCAGAGAGATCAAAATCTTGCCCATGCTCCGGTGGGCGGCACGCAACTCACACGTTTTCAGTGAGATCATAATCTTGCCCACGCTCCGGTGGGCAACACGCGACTTGCACGTTTTCAGTGAGATCACAATCTTGCCCACGCTTTGGTGGGCGGCCCGCGACTAGCACGTTTTCAGTGAGACCACAAACTTGCCCACGCTCCGGTCGGCGGCACACGACTTGCACGTTTTCAGTGAGATCACAATCTTGCCCACGCTCCGGTCGCACTGTGGATTCCGCCCTCTATTTAGCCCCCCCTCAAGTAGGGCTAAAACGTCCGTTCCCTCGGAGAATTTCTAGTAACCAGCCGCTGATACTGCCCCCTAAAAGGGCGATTAACCCCCCTAAATATCGGGGAAAAGGTTACGTTAAGGCGCATCTCCTCCTTAAGTGGCTACTAGTTTTGTTCGCAGCTAACATTGCTAATTCGTATACCCTACCCCCCCCCCTAAATCAGGGCACTGCGTTACTGTGCAAATAGGAGGATGTGGGGCAAATTAGCACAGGGGCCAATTAGCACACTTTGCTGTTTGGAAGCGGATTAACCTTACAAAAAACATGCGCGCCTGATCTAGGGAGTATCTGCAAGCATCCATGCAGCCGGCCGTCGCATGGACGCATGGACCACTGTCATGCGCATGGGCGCCTGCAGCAGCTGCCATTGCATGAGTGGGACGACTCCCCGGCCTCTGGCCTGATGCCACTAGTGGCAGTACTGACTGGCGCTCCTTGCATGAATGTCATAACACGCAGGGTGCTGGTGCCATCGAAATCCCAGCAGACTACGAGGCCATCGCCAGTGCCTCTCCATGGCTCGCCCACCTGGTCCTGTTCATTCCAGACAGCGCCACTGCTCTGCCACACGAGATGGCGGGGGTCCTGTCAGCGTGCAGCAAGCTCGAGGGCCTGACAATGCATTCATATAACGAGTCGAGACTCGGGCGATTGCAAGACAAGGAACTTCTGTCGAGCGTGTGGCACGTGTGGGACTGTGGACCCCGGTCAAGCATTGTGGATGTGGCCGCACTGAGGACGGCCGGCACGGCGCTGCTGCATCTCCAGCTGCCCATGTGTCATCGTCTGACCAGCCTGGCACCCCTCGGATCATTGGGGAACCTGTAGAGCCTCAACCTGATGCGCTGCGACGCTCTGTCTGATCTGGCGCCCCTCGCAGCCTTGGCCAACTTGTAGAGCCTTGGCATGATTGGCTGCATGTCAGTGTCTGATCTGTCACCTCTCTCTGACATGGTGAATTTGACAAATTTCAACATGTCTGGCTGCTTCTCATTGTCGGATATTTCACCCCTCTCAGCCATGGTGACTCTGACAAACCTCAACATGAATGGCTGCGGATCCGTGCCTGATCTTGCGCCCCTCCGAGCCTTGGTGAACATGAAGAGGCTCACCCTGCACAACTTCATGGCCGTGTCTGATTTGGCGCACCTAACAGACATGGTGAATATGGAAAGCCTTGACATGGTGTCCTGCAGCTTAGTGTCTGATCTAGTGCCCCTCACTGCCCTGAGGAACCTGCAGAGCCTCGTCGTGCACGAATGCGTGTGTCTGATCTGAGGCCTCTGCAAGCCTTGGGAGACCTGAAGCTGTCGAGCCTCGACATTGACTGTCATCGCAGCCCTAGTGAACCTGCAGAGCCTCAAAATGGGGGACTGCATAGCCGTATCTGACTTGGCGCCCCTCACAGCTATGCTGCACCTGCAGGAACTCCACCTGGACGGCTGCATAGGCATATCTGATCTGGCACCCCTCACAGCCCTGGTGAAGCTGGTGCAGAGCCTCAACAGAGCAAATGCAGGTTCATATCTAGCCTGTCGCCCCTAACAGCCCTGGTGAAGCTGCAGAGCCTCGACCTCAGTTACAGCAAGGTTGTGTCTGACCTGGCACCCCTCGGGGCCTTGATGAGCCTGCGGGGCTTCAATGCGAGCAAATGCAATGCTCTATCCGATCTGGCGCCCCTCGGAGCCTTGGTGAAACTGACGAGCCTCAATGTGGGCGGAGGCCCCTCAGTGACTGATCTGTCGCCTCTCGGAGCGTTGTCAAGCCTGCTGGACCTCTGTACTGGTCGTGATGATGAGATTATTCTGAGCTTCCACAGTGAGGATGATAGCAGCAATGACAACGAGAACAGTGATGGCGACGGCAGCAGTGAGGAAGGTGGAAGCAGCGAGGAAGGTGGCAACAGCGAGGACGGTGGGAGCAGCGAGGAAGGTGGGAGCACCGAGGATGATGGTGGCAGGAATAGCGAGGATGGTGGCAGCAGTGATGACGATGCTGATGCCAGCGCAGCAGCGATGGCGATGCTGATGCTCAGCGCTTAGCATGGTGGCATGGAGGCATGTGCTGTGCGGGGACCATTACTCAAACCACCCGCCGTCAACACTCTGGCGCCCAGGGCTGCACGGTACGTAATTACGTCCTGACGTACTTTCGCACGTCCTACGTACGGTCAGGACGCAGAGGTCCGGCAGGACGCGATTGGCGGCAGCACAAGACGCCTTTTACTTGCCATACAGAAACGACCATAACTCACGCTCCTGTGCACGGATTGAATCCATTTGACTTGCATCGGAAACTTAACAAGGGCTATGCAGGACACCGCTGGGATTGTAAATCCATTGCGGTACGACGGAGTTGTGTGCGACGGGGTGTGGGCACGTAGTCGCTCGCGCCTCAAGCGTCCTGGACGTCCTACGTCCTACGTACGGTCAGTATGCTGACCCCCCCTCAGGAAGTGCGAACCGTGCAGCCCTGCTGGCGCCAAGCCGCTACCGCTTTTGCAGTCTGTGGGACATCATAAATGACGCATTCGACCTGTGACGGCGCTAGGCCTGAGACCAGCTGAAGTGACTGGCTACTAGCCAGTGGTACCTGGTGGAAGTTGACTGCGCTGCAAGTGCACAGGCAGCGCTTCCACTTTTCTATTCATTTGTCGGCGTGCTGGCGCGCCGTTCGGGCTTCATGTACCATAATCGCTGCATATGCAAGAGGGCCGACGTGCTTGCAGCAAAGTGAAAGCGCTGCCGCTAGTGCGGTACTCTCGTAGTCTTCGCGTAGTTTGTGGGCAGCGCGTCGCCAGTTTGGGAGCCGTGTTGCAACGCGGGGCGCTCATTGTCAGTTGTCAAAAGAAGGTCTTCATTAGGAGTTTCTTAATCCCGCTTCAGGGCAACAGGGAACTGGGAGCACACGTGTAAAACTTGCTGGAGTAGATAGCCACCATCGCTGTGGCGCTCGGGCGCTGCACGCCGAGCTGAGACGAAAGTCGCTGCATGTTGGGCGCCGCACACTGTAACATCGATCACCAGCTAGCCCAGCCTACGCCCGTCAGATCAGTGAGTTTAACGCCACCGGCGGCTTTGTGGCGGGCGCCTTGGGAGGCGGAGCCAGCTGGAAGCTGTCCCAGGCACCTCCACCTCCTCCGCCACCGCCGCCCTGACCGCCCCAGCCACCACCCGCACCCGCAGCCGCCTGGCTGAGTGGCGCCTGACTGGGCGGCTGTGGCTGCGCCTGGGTGTACACGTGCGCCGCGGGCTGCGAGAGCACAGCGGTCGACAGCACAGCAAACGGGTCGCTGTTTCCAATGGACCCGAGCGGACGTGCACCCGAGAGCGGGGGGCCGCCGCCGCCGCCGCCCGCGCCGATACCACTTCCGATACCAACGCCGCCCGCCGCGCCCGCCCCAAAGCCGCCTGCAGCGCTGACTCCGTAGCCGGTGCCTGGTGTGCCGCCGCCGCCGTACGCGCCTGTTCCAGCGCCGCTGGACGCTCCAAAGCCACTGCTGCCTGGCGCTCCGCCGCCGCCTACTGCACCGCCCCCGCCCCCGCCCGGATAGCCCGACCCATAGGCACCGTTGCCGACACCACCTTGGCTCGCACCCAGCTCGTTAGACATGCCGCCGCCGCCGCCTCCGCCCGCGCCCACGAACCCGCCAAAGTTGCTGGCAGCGACGGGCGGTGGCGCCATCCGCTGCGCCCCGCCGCCCCCGCCCGCGACCCCGCCCTGCGCCGGGGCGGCCACCCACGCTGCGGCCGCCGGCGCGGCCCCTCCGGACGCCAGGGCAGCCATCCACGGCGCCCCACACGCCGGCGCCGGCGCCGGCGCGGCTGCGAGCGGCGCGCTCATCCAACTGCTGCTGGCCCCCCCGCCCACTGGGCCTGAACCGGCCCCTGCCATGACGCCCACACCGAGCGCAGCCAGGGACACGGAGGAGGGCCCAGACTGCCACACGGCAGCGGCGGCAGCGGACGCAGCCGCCTCGCGCGCCTTCCAGGCAGCTTCTCCTGGGGGTGTGGAGGTGTGGGTGTGTGGGGTGTGGCGTGTGAGCGTGTGCGGTGGTGGTGGTGGTGGTAGTTGTGGTGGTTGTGTGCTGGTGGTTGTGGTGAAAGATGGTAGGCTGGCAGGTCTTGCCCCCCCTGTTGCGCACCCTGTTGCCCCCCCTGTTGCGCCCCCTGTTTGCCCCCCCCCCCCTGATGCTCACCCTGCTGCCCCCCCTGCTGCGGCTTGTGCGCGTGCGCTGGCGGCAGAGGCACGTCCCACGTCTCTGTCGCGCTGGGAGCAGCCCCCTTGGCAGACGCTGATGCAGCCGCGACTGCGTTTGCTGCCTGCGCACCATCGGCCGCAGCCTTCTGCTGGATGCGCGTGAGCATGCCCTGCAGTGTGTTTGTGTGTGTGTGTGTGCGTGTGTGTGTGAGTGTACGCCCGTCTTGATTTAAGGAAACATATGATGTCGTGTTGGCCCCGCAAGGTTACGGTTTGTTTTGCAAAAACGTGCGGAAATGACGATTTTCGCACTTTTTGGAGCTACATAGTCGCTAAATGGTTGCACTTTCTGGAGCTAAATGGTCGCACGGCAAATTGTGTGGCACAGAAAATGGCGGAGTTACGAGTGCAGGCCCAGGGGACTCCGCAGACGCCCCCCCTCGCCGGCATCGCCTAATAGTATTCATGTGCATAGCGATTGCGCTGCTTGAGGCGGGGGGCGAGGGTGTGAGGCCTCCAGGGCACCCATGCAACCATCCCCCGCGCCATGTGGAGGCCAGCGCGCCACCTGAGAACAAGCGTGCATCATCCACATGGACCCTAGACCGCGTTGCTTTGCTCGTGGGGGGGGCTGGATGGCTCCCCCAGTTGGAACTGGGTTGGGTGCCTGCAACACAAAATGTTTGAAACCATGTGCCGTCCACGGCTCACCCCTGACACATCAGCTGATGCAGCCCCCATTCTTCGGGTCCACAGATCAAGGTTCTGAGATATGATGGCGCGCGCACGCCGCTTTGCGACACGCGATGCTTCTTCAAACATTCAAATCACAACAAAATCAGATCCGGATTTTGCGCGCGCGCGCGCTGGTTTGACACACGCGCTGTGACCCCAAGATTTCCAGTGGAAATCAGGGCGCGCGCGCGCGCCGGTTTGCGACACGCGATGCTTCTTCAAACACTCAAAACACAACAAAACCAGATCCGGATTGTGCGCGCGCGTGCGCCGGTTTGACACACGCGCTGTGACCCCAAGACTTCCAGTGGAAATCAGGGCGCGCGCGCGCGCCGGTTTGCGACACGCGATGCTTCTTCAAACACTCAAAACACAACAAAACCAGATCCGGATTGTGCGCGCGCGTGCGCCGGTTTGACACACGCGCTGTGACCCCAAGACTTCCAGTGGAAATCAGGGCCCGCGCGCGCGCCGGTTTGAGACACGCGATGCTTCTTCAAACACTCAAATCACAACAAAACCAGATCCGGATTGTGCGCGCGCGCGCGCCGGTTTGACACACGCGCTGTGACCCCAAGACTTCCAGTGGAAATCAGGGCGCGCGCGCGCGCCGGTTTGAGACACGCGATGCTTCTTCAAACACTCAAATCTCAACAAAAGCAGATCCAGATTGTGCGCGCGCGCGCCGGTTTGACACACGCGCTGTGACCCCAAGACTTCCAGTGGAAATCAGGGCGCGCGCGCGCGCCAGTTTGCGGCACGCGATGCCACCGCCAAGCTTCAAACTAGAACAAAAAAGTAATATTCTCAGATCGCGCTTGTGCGCCGGTTGCTACCCCTACCACATAGAACAAAAAACAACAGATGCCCAGATTGCGCGCGCGCGCGCCGGATGCGACATCCAGACCTTGCCAGGAAACCGAAACCGGCACAGGGAAACCAAAACCCTTCGCACAACACCATGACATCACATCATGACATCACAGTATGTGGGACATGACTAAGGGTCGGAATAATATAACATAACAACAATACCATAACGTTATAATAACGTTAGAATTCTTGGCCGGGGTTTTATATTGCCGATTCTGAGACATGACATGGGCTCGATCTGCATGTAAACGGCCGACGCCGGTGCGAACGCATACGCACGCACACAAGGGACTGCCACCATCCTCAGCTGCACACCACACCACCCCCATGAGCTCTCCAAAGCGCTTTTTGGTTCAGATGAGGCGCCGTTAGCAGCGGGAACTGCAACACACACACACACGCGCACACACACGCACGCACGAACACACAAACACGCACACACCTGCACCACCCCCATGAGCTCTCCAAAGTGCTTCGGACTCAGGGAGGGCGCCGTAAGCAGCGGGCAAAGCAGCACACACACACACACACACACACACATGTGCACACACACACACATGCACAAACACACGCACGAACACACAAACACTCACACACCTGCACCACCCCCATGAGCTCTCCAAAGTGCTTCGGACTGAGAGAAGGCGCTGTAAGCAGCGGGCACAGCAGGGGCAGCAGCCGGGCGGCGCTTATCTCTGCGCCCCACTTCCTGAAGAGCATGTGTGCGTGCACGTGCGTGTGTGTGAGAGTGTGTGTGTGTGTGAATGTATGTGTGTGTGTGTGTGTGTGTGTCAGCAGTGGGCAGAGCAAGGGGAGCAGCCGGGTGGCGCTCATCTCCGCGCCCCACTCTCTGCAGTGCATGTGTGTGTGTGTGTGTTAGCAGCGGGCAGAGCAAGTGGAGCAGCCGGGCGGTGCGTATCTCCGCGTCCCACTTCGTGGAGCTTGTGCCTCGAGTTTGTGCCGCGATTGTGAGCACGCGCGCGCCCACCCACCCACCCACCCACCCACCCACCCTACCACCTGCTGACAGCATCCGCCCCTGGGCGCTGGACACACACACACACACACACGAACACACACACACACACACGCACCTGCTGACAGCGTCCACCACGCGCGAGCTTGACACAAGCGTGGGCGCCGACCGATCGATTGCAGTCACCTGTCGCAGATGTTTGGTAGGGGTGTCGAGTTCAGGGTTTAGGGTTTGGGGTTTGGTGTGGAGTTCAAAGTTTAGGATTTGGGGTTTAGGGGCCAGGGTTCAGATTGTTCCCACCGGGGGCATAACGTGCACGCGAGCGACGCAAGCAAGCGAGCAACAAGCGTGGGCGTCAGTGGTGTCATGAGCGCCCCCCGCAGCCCTCGCAGCCCCCGCTGCGGGGTCAAACCAGGGAATTTGGGGGAAAATGCGGGGGCGAATCACAGAAATTTGCTCCGGGAAGTGTTCAATTAATTCAACGAGTTTCACACTTTTCCGCGAAAAGCGCCTACTGTTGGGGCGGTTCGGCATGTTCCCTTCTATGCTGTGGGGGCAAAAAGGACATACTTGGTTTCCTTAATGACAACGCTGGTCGGCGCCGACCGATCGACCGCAGTCACCTGTAGCAGATGTTCGGGACGGGTGTAGAGTTCAGGGCTTAGGGTTCAGAGTTCAGGGTGTAGGGTTTAGAGGCCAGGGTTGAGAATGTCCCCTTCGGGAGCATCACATGCGCACGCGTGTGGGCGCCGACCGATCGACCGCAGTCAACTGCAGCGATGCAGTTTTTTTCAACTTCGATGGTGAGTTAGAGACGGGGCTCACAATCTGGACACGGTGGATACGAGTTTGCCAGTTACAAGTGTGCACCTGCCCCACACGCCTCAACCAGCCTCTCTGCCTTCGGCAGTCAAGCCACGTGATGCAGGCGGATAGAATCAGCAGCAGCAGCAGCTGCTGCGGTCCCGCCCGCCCGCCCGCCCACACCCACACCTTAACCCACACTTTTATCCCCACCTGTCCCACCGCCTCCACCAATTTCTCCGCCTCCTGTTTGTCAAGCCACGTGATGCAGGCGGATAGAAGCAGCAGCGCGTGCGCGCGAACGCCGGCGGACGTGGTCGACAGTACGAGGGAGTAGACCTGCGTGCGTGTGCGTGCGCATGTGTGGTCAATTTTGCAGTCCGTCGGGCGCCTTTGATGACGCATTAAACGCCAAGTGTGTTTGTGAGTTTTTGTGAGAAACAGAGTAACAGGGTAACAGGGTGCGCGTGTCGGTTAGCATGTGAGGAGAGAGTGAGCGTGCGCGCAAACGCCGGCAGATGTGGTTGACAGTATGCGGGAGAAGACCTGAGTGTAGTGTGTGCATGCGTTAGAGAAGGAGAGAGTGAGAGGGAGAGAGGGAGATCGAGGGAGAGAGAGACAGAGCGTGAGAGAGAGAGTGAGAGAAAGAGAGTAAGAGAGAGAGTGAGAGAGAGAGAGAGAGAGGGGGAGAGGGATCCCAGAGAGGCGGCAGAGAGAGAGAGAGAGAGGAAGGGAGGCAGGGAGGCAGAGGAAGATGAGAAGCAGAGCGGTCTTTAGTTGAGGGCTCAGGGGTTCAGGATTTGGGGAACTGAGCTTTCCCCAGGGCACTAACCCTTGGGAGCAGCGACGCTCTCTGTGCGCCATAGTCGAGGCATGAAGAAATGCGCACATGGAGTTGCCACGTATTTGATTCCAGGGTTCCGGGGATCCAGGGTTCCGGGGTTCCAGGGTTCCGGGGTTCAGGGTGCAGGTTCCAGGGTGCCGGGGTTCCAGGGTTACAGGGTTCCAGGGTTTCAGGGTTCAGGGTTCAGGTTCCAGGGTTCAGGGGTTCACGGTGCACGGGACAGGGCTCTTCCAGAGCACCGAGCAGCAACGCTCGCTGTGCGCTGTCTTTCAGACGAGCAGAGACGCACAATGGGAGCCGCCACACATTTTTTCAAGGTTTATACGGGTTCAGGGTCCAGGGGTTCAGGGTCCAGGGGACCAAGCTCTATCCAGCGCACTGACCTTTGGCAGAAGGGATGCTCGCTGCGCGCCATAGTCGAGGCGTGCCGAGAGCGGAGAGAGAGCGCGGAGCGTCGCCTCCTGCGGGCACAGCCGGGCGCATGGAATGTGAATATGGAAGACCAGTAGTACGGCTACAATCACATGGGGTTGCAGGGTGGGGGCAGGGTGGACTACACAGCGTGTGTCCGTGTGTGCACGCTGCAGTCGAGGCGTGCCGAGAGCGGGGAGAGCGCGCGGAGCGTTGCCTCCTGCGGGCACATGTCAACCGAATTTTGATGAGTTGAATCATACAGGACAGGACGCCCGCAATGCATACAACTACTTCTCCTAAGTGGGTTGCAGAGTGTGTGTACGTGTGTGCACGCCGTAGTTGAGACGTGCCGAGAGTGGTGAGAGCGCGCGGAGCGTGGCCTCCTGCGGGGACAGCCGGGCGCATGAAATGCGAATACTAGCAGACCAGCAGAATTCACAGTAGTACTGCTACAATCACATGGGCTGCGGGGTGGGTGCAGGGTGGACTGCACAGTGTGTGTCCGTGTGTGCACGCTGCAGTCAAGGCGTGCAGAGAGAGGTGAGAGCGCGCGGAGCGTGGCCTACTGTGGTCACGCGCGAGCACACGCATGCATGCAACGCACAGGTCAGCCCCTGAGCTTTGCTCTGGGGTTGGGTTTTCTGCCCCCCCAGAGCTTTGTTCAGATTAGTTCAGAGCTCGCTTACAGATGCGCGTGTGTGCGCGTTGTAGTCGAGGCGTGCAGAGATTGGGCAGAGCGCGCGGAGCGTGGCCTCCCGCAGCCGCGGGTGAGCATGCACACGCATGCAACGCACAGTGCTAATCAGTTTAGTGCTCGCTCTGCGTTGGAGCAGCATAAATGCCACATCGGACCGAGTGTGCGACGCAACGGGCAGGGCGCAGCGTGGCCTCCCGTAGTCATGCACAAAAAGCACACAGCGGCGCAGGGCAGACCAGATAGCACACAGCAACAGACTGAAACACGTATCAGGCAGCGTGCAGCGCAGCGTGGCCCCCCACGGTCGCAGATCAGCCAATCAGAGGTCATGTGCGTCGTAGCAGGCCAGGGCAATCAGAATTCAGGACTTCTACTGCGGCTGCGCGCT
>VFSX01000016.1:36176-131176 GCA_016618255.1 Chlamydomonas sp. UWO 241 | reverse complement strand
ATAAGTACGCCCTGTACGCAGCACTACATGCCTTCTACTTGAAACATAAAACGGTCATAACTCACGCTCCTGTGCTTGGATCGGAACCATTCTACTTGCATTGGAAAGATTGTAACAGGGGCTATTCAGAGCACTGCTCGTATGCAGCATTGCACTGCAGTGAGGGGGTGGGCCTGGGGTTCTGCTGCAGCACCACGCGCGCGCGCTCGCAACGATGCACACAACAACGGACGTAACTCCCTGTCCTCTGCCTGGATTTTTACCATTCGACTTGCATTGGAAAGCTTGCAACACGGACTATCTGTGCAACCTCAGTATGCAGCAGGGCATTGTACAAGGGGGGTGGGGTGCTGCAGCACACCACGCGAGCATCGCACCACAAGCGCGCGCGCGGCAGCAACTCGCTGCCTGCAAGGTTCTCCCCTGCTAAAGCGCACTGCTACATATCAGCAGTGATCCGGAGAAGAATTTCTACCAGCTTTCCAACGCAAGTGGAATGGTTCCGATCCAAGCACAGGAGCGTGAGTTATGACCGTTTTTGTGTTTCAAGTCAAAGGCGTTTAGTGCTGCGTACATAGCGATTTTCGCACGCGTACGGCAAGCGTACGTACGCATTTCCAAAAAATACGTACGTACGTACGCTCCAGACCCGAAATGCGTACGTACCGTGCAACCCTGCATGCAGCAGTCGCACCCAACCCTGTGCCGCGCCGATGCGGGGAGCCAGCCCCCTGCGACGCCTCCTTCGATCGGTAACACCCGTGGCATGAACTTGACGGGGAGCTTGGCCCCGTACCGCGCCGTGTTGTGGGGGGCGAGGCCGCGTGGCCAAACCTGGCGACACCAACATTTCAGCATGCTTTGCGGTGTCGTCTCTGGAATAAATCCACTTTTGACGGGTGCTTTTTAGTTGCCGAATTGCTCATTTAGACGCATGCTTCGTGGGTGACCGTGGCTTGCAGAGACGGCGAACTGCGGGACGAAACCGCTTGGCTTCAAAATGTGCCTGTGACGGTAACTTTTGAAGCCGATCGGTTCCGCCCGGCATTTCGCCGTCTCTCCAAGCCACGGTCACCCACGAAAGCATGCGTCTAAATGAGCAATTCGGCAACTAAATAGCACCCGTCAAAAGTGGATCTGGTCAAGCAGGGACGCCACAAGAAATTCCCAAAGTTTGGTGTGGCCCGTTTTGGCCACTTTTTAGCCACTTTTGGCCACAGGTTGTGTGGGGATGGCCGCGAATCCTGCAAGTAGTTGTTTTGTGTTAGGGGTTCGCAGCTCTTCATCAGCACACACACGTGGCGTGGTACGTCGGTTAGTGTTGGTGCGCAGTGGGGTAACAAACAACAGAGGGGAGGGGAGGGCCCTCTCCCCGGGGAGATGAACTGCAGTGCGCGCTCGCTGCCTGACTTCCCCAAATCGGGGACTCCACGCGAAGCCTGCAGCACGTTGGCTGTGCTTGGAGTTGGCAGCTTTTTCAGCAGGGGCAAGCTGGGGCGTGGTGGGCTGCGTCAGCAAGTGTTGGTTTGCATGTGGGATACCAGCAGAGGGGAGGGGCGAGGAAATGAAGTGCGCGCAGCGGTGTGTCTCCCCCGAACAGGGAACTCGAAGTGAATCTGTCAGGTGTTTGTGTCAGGGGTTGGCAGCTGGTCAGCAAACCCTGCCCCCCCGGGAGGCAAGCTGGGGCGTGGTGGGTTGCTTCAGGTAGTGTTGGTGTGAAGGTGGCATCCAGCTTATAGGAGAGGAGAGGAGAGGCACTGCAGTGCACGCAGCAGCTTGTCTTCCCCAAACAGGGGGCTTGACGCGAACCCTGAAGGTTGTTGGCAGGATTGCGGGTTAGCAGCTTCTTCAGCAGGGGCAAGCTGGGGCGTGGTGGGTTGCGTCAGCAAGTGTTGCTTTGATGGTGGCATACCAGCAGAGGGGAGGGGAGAGGAACTGCAGTGCGCGCCATAAGCCAAAAGTCTTGCCCAAACAGGGGACTCGACGCGAACCCTGCAGGCAGTTGCCAGTGTTGGGGATTACACAGCTAGTTAGCAGGGGGGAAGCTGGGGCGTGGTGGGTTGTGTCAGCAAGTGTTGGTTTGCATCTGGGATACCAGCAGATAGGAGAGACTGAGTGACCCACCCAACCACTGACCTGCTGCGTTTGGGCGCGATGGTGGCGAGACTGGTAGCAGCGCCTGCCCCACGCGCATGCTAGCTACGCCCTAGATTTATATATCTGCTTGCAGACGGCATGCAGAGGGGCATCAATTGAAGGACCAACCTGCTGCTTTTGAGCGCGATGGCGGCGAGACCGATAGCAGGGCCCGCAGCGTTGCACGCACGCACTAGCTAGGCCCTAGATTCATATATCTCTTGCAGAAGAGCATCAATTGAAGGACCAACCTGCTGCGTTTGGGCGCGATGGCGGCGAAACCAACAGCAGGGACACGCGCGTGCTAGCTTGGTCCTAGATTGATATATCTGATTGCAGAAGGTTGGCAGAAAGTCATCAAGTTGAGATACCAACCTGCTGCGTTTGGGCGCGATGGCGGCGAGACTGGTAGCAGCGCCCGCAGCGTTGCGTGCGCCTTCTAGCTGGGCCCCTAGGTGAAACAGCTGTTTGAACAAGCCCTAGCCAAATCCCAACGTCTGATCCGCGCCATGGAATGCGGTCGTAACGTCTGAGACGGTCCGGGGTGCGCCTCAGGCGGTGGTGGGCGCCTGAGGCGGTCGGGGTGGCACCTGAGGCGGTTTGGATAACGCCTGAGGAGACGCCTGAGGCGATTGTGGGTGCGCCTCAGGCGGCGCCTCAGGCAGTCGGAGCGCCTGAGGCGCCGCCTGATCCGCGCCATGGAATGGGACGCCTGAAGCGTCGCCTCAGGCGTTGTGAATGTGGTAGGGAAGGACATAGATTGGGCCCTGATGAATGGAACAGGGGCAAAAGCGAATGACTAACCTGATCCGTTTGGGCGCGACGGAGGCGAGACCGATAGCAGTGCCCGCAGCATTGCGAGTACCTGGCTAGGCTCCTAGGTCTGTGTGAACAGAAGTGATAAGTGGTGGCAGACAATAGTGGTACAGTGCCCACCAACTGACCGAGTGACCAGCACACCTACCTGCTGCGTGTGGGCGCGACGTCGGAAGGAACGATGGCAGGGCCTGCAGCGTTGCGTGCGCCTTCTAGCTGGGCCCTAGGTTAAAGAGCTGTTTGAACAAGGTCAGGAGTTGAAGGGCCCTATGGCCCATAATGTTATGGGTAGAACATGGGCAGGATTTGGACGGGGTGACCGACCTGCTGCGTTCGGGCGCGATGGTGGCGAGACCGACAACAGCGCCCGCAGCGTTGCGTGCGCCTGGGGCGGGACAGCTGAGAGGTCGCAGGAACCGAGGCTGCTCAGGCGAGCACGGTACTCCTACGTGCATGTGCGTATATTTGAGAGAGAGAGACAGACAGAGCAGGAGAGAGAGGGGAGACATACAATGGCAGAGACGGAGGAGAGGGCGAGACATAGCAACAGCGGGCGCAGGAGGGAGGGGGGAGGAGGGAGGAGGGAGGAGGGGGAGGGAGGGAGGGAGGGAGGGAGGGACACACCTGAACGCTCGACCGCACAGGCAGCAGCTGGTGCTTCGTGCCCCCCGGATCTGCCACGCTGCTGTTGGCCGCCTGGGCCGCAATTGATGCGGGGTCAAAAGTGGCCAGGACCTGCAGAAATAGAGAGAGAGCGCGTGTGTCAGTGTTTCCATTCGGCGACCCAAATGTTGCAAACCTGCAATACCGGGTTGAGATTGGCCGATTTGGGCTGGCGCTGCGGGTTCAAGCTGCGGGGATCAGAATTACGAGTACACACGTGCCGAAGAAAAAACGCCCCTGGCGGGTTGAGATTGAGGAAGTGAGCCGTGAGGCCCGGGTAGAGCCATCACTTCCCCAACATCCACAACGCAACCACTGGCGTGTGTCAGCGTCTGTGTTGATAACACTGGGTTATTCTCAGCCAGCCATCCCACCTCGAATGCCACACACCCCAGGGAGAACATGTCTGCGGCGGGCGTCGCGACGGCGACAGCAGGGCCGCTCGCAGATCCGAAACCGCCGACCAGCTCTGGGGCGAGGTAGGGCAGCTGGGGCTGCGCACACATGTGGGGAAGGGGATACAGAGGTGTGAAGAAAGAGAGAGCGATGGAAAGAAGCAGAGAGACAGAGGGAGAGAAAGAGGGAGAGGGACAGAAAATTTGAGGGAGGGAGGGCAGACAGAGCAAGAATTAGAGAGAGTGAGAGCGAGGAAAAATAAAGAGGAATTATAAAGAGTGGGAGTGAGAGGAATAGAGAGAGAGAAAGATGCGAAAGAGAGGGATTAGAGAGAGTGAGAGTGAGGAAGAGAGAGAGACATGCACACTCCCCTTGGGTGCCTCCTGCCATGGGGTGGGACACAGCACACACACACATGCATGCACACACACACACACACACAGACAAACACACACACGCACACACACCTTGGTTGCCTCCTCCCACGGGGGCGGGAAGGGGTCAGAGAAGTCGTGCAGCTCATTCACCGCCCCTCCGGCGGCCGACACGGCAAACGAGAATCCGGAGAGCTTCCATCCGCCGTCCTCTGTCACCATGATGACCTGGGGGCACAGCCCGCAGTGCGCGATCCCAGCGCCAGTGTGCAGGAACCGAAGGCCCTCCGCGAGGGCGAGCATGCCCTATGTGTGTGTGTGTGTGTGTGTGTGTGTGTGTGTGTGTGTGTGTGTGTGATCGATTTTACAGTCCGTCGGACGCCTTTGATGGCTGTGTGTGTGTGTGTGTGCGTGCGTGTGGTCGATTTTACAATCTTGTTAAACGCCTTTGATGACGTTTTAGACGTGTGCTAGCGCACTCAATCCCTGAGGCATGCAGCACGTGTCCACTGAGTGGACACACATTGTCTGGCCATCCCATTCTGTGTGTGGGTGGGTGGGGGGTGGGAGGGGGGGTGCATGAAGCAACGGCCCTCCGTGCGTGCGAGCATGTCCTGCATGCGCCATGTGCATGTGTATACACGCTGAGAGTGCATTTCGAAGCCCCTGAACAACTACAGGGGCACCGATGCTTGGTGCTCAAGCACACCACCACCACCAGCGCATGGCACGAGCACATCACCAGCAGTTGCATGGCGTGTGTGCAGCTCTTGCCTGCTTGAGTGCATGGCACCAGCACCGCACGAGCACAGCTCCAGCACAGCACAAGCACATGGCACCAGTGCATGCCACCAGCAGTTGCGTGGCATGTGTGCATGGCGCGAGTGCATGGCACCATAGCACAGCACCATAAGTTGCATGGCGTATGTGCAGCCCTTGCCTGCTTGAGCTCCAGCTCTGATGGCCGGCTCGTCTTGCGGTGAGCGGGTGCACCTGCGTTTAGGGTTTTGGGTGACGGGTTTAGGGTTTGGGGGTTTAGGGTTTGGGGGTTTAGCCTGGGATTGAGTGCTAACTGGTCGAAGGACTGTACAATTGACCACTCAGTGACTGGTGGATCTTCTCATTCCCAAGCCCCGCATGTGCATGCAATGCACCAGCCCTGGCAACAGCACCCGTGGGTTAATGCATGGCACACGCAGGGCACACCGGGCGCTGACAAGAAGCCGCTCATGAGGTCGGGCAGGTTGTTCGGAGTTGGTGGGGTTGGAGGTGCAAGGGTAAACCCCAAACCCTAAACCCCGGATAAACCCAACCTTCAAACAACAACTCACCAGGAGCTGACGAGAAGCCGCTCATGAGGTTGTGCAGGGAGCCGACGACCCTCTCGGTGACCAGAACCATCTGCACAACGAATGGCAAGAGTGGGAAGAGTGGGAAGTGTGGGAAGAGTGGGAAATAGGGAAGGGAATCACACGAATGACGAGAGGCTGTGCAGGGAGCCGACGACCCTCTCGGTGACCAGAACCATCTGCACAACGACTGGCAAGAGTGGGAAGGGTGAGAAGAACGACAAAGGGAATGGCAAGAATGACGAATCACAAGAGACGTCGCCCCACCACACTCCCAACGCCTGAGGCGGAACCCCAGGCGACGCATTTACTTGCGCGGATCAGGCGGCGTCCCAGGCGTGCTGACCGCCTGAGGCGCCGCCTGAGGCGCACCACTGATTGCCTCAGGCGCCACCCCGACCGTCTCAGGCGCCCACCACCGCCTGAGGAGCACCCCCGACCGCCTCAGACGTTTTGACCGCATTCACTTGCGCGGATCAGACGATGAGGCTGTGGTAGGGTCGTGGAGAGAGCCGACAAAGTTCTCGGTCACCAGGACCATCGGCAAGGTGAATGACGAGAGGGTTTTGAGAGAGTCGGTCTTCTTGAGATGTATTACGTGAATGGCAGTTTTGATTTGGATCACCACCCCTACCAAAATTCCAACGCCTGAGGCGGCGCCTCAGACGACGCCTTCACATGCGCGGATCAGGCGGCGCCTCAGGCACGCCTGACAGCCTGAGGCGTCGCCTGAGGTGCACCCCTGATCGCCTCAGACGCCGCCTTAGGCGTCACCCCTACCGCATCAGGCGCCAGCCCGACCGCCTTAGGCGCCCACCGCCGCCTGAGTCGTCATCCCGGCCGCCTCAGGCTCTATGACCGCATTGACTTGCGCGGATCAGACATTGGGATTCTGGTAGGGCAGTCGATCCCAGCTTGCTACAAACCCCGCCCCCCACCAACAAACAAACCCATCATCCATCATCATCAAGTCACCACAGCATTATTGCATGCGCGCGAGCCGCATGCACCGTCGATGCCTGTGCTGGGACGACTTGCCCTGATGATTCCTCGCTCAATGCTGGGTCAAATGGCGTGCGTGCGCGAACCCAAAACACACCTATGCAGCCAGAGCTGTCCGAATCCTGAGCTATTCCTCTTTAATGCCTGCTAGCTTTCCCCAACCCCCCCAGCCTAAAACACCAGCCTAAGGCGGGGGGGGGGTTGGCACAAGTCAAAAAGAAGCTAAGCTCTGTGGAGAAGGTGTCTCTGCCACCTCCCCCTGCTTATCATATCCCACCGGACTTTGCAAATACCCCAGTGTGTATGCCACACCCAGACCTGGTCTGCATTGCATCCTCCAGAGCGTGCACGACCACGACCACCCCGGGGACAGCGCAGGATCGCTTCAGCACAGGGCTGTGTGGTCTTGTCCGGACAACTTCTCGCTCAAAGCTGGGTCAAATGGCGCGTGCGCGGACCCAAAACACACCTACGCAGCGGCAGCTGTCTGAATCCGTAAGTATTCCGCACCCACCTGGTTTGCATCTTCCTCCAGGGCCTCAACCACTGTGAACACCCTGGGGTGCTTGAGCCGCGTCATGCTTGTGCAAGAGACACACACACACACACACACACACTCACACACACTCACACACACTCACACACACACACACATGCACACACACACATATACACACACACACACAAGCACACACACGCACACACACACACACACACACACACACACACCTGGTTTGCATTGTCCTCCAGAGCCTCCACGACCGTGACCACGCCTGGGTGTTTTAGCCGCGTCATGCTTGTGCACGAGACACACACACACACACTCACACACACACACGCACACACTCACACACACACGCACACACACTCACACACAAACACACACACACACACACCTGGTTTGCATTGTCCTCCACAGCCTCCACGACCGTGATCACCCCGGGGTGTTTGAGCCGTGCCATGCTCGTGCACAAGACACACGCGCACACACATACACACACACACACACACACATACACATACATACACACATACATACACACAAACACAAAATGGCCCCGAGCATAACTTTTGTGCTAGCAAAAGCATGCCCAGAGCAGCGCCTCCGTGCCCTGCCACCGCGTCCCCTTCAGAGGGAAGCCCCAACTTTCTGTAGCGCATGCGGTATTGGGCGGGGTGGGGGCACACACACACACACACACACACACACACACACACACGCTCACACACACACACACACAAACACGCACCTGGTTTGCATTGTCCTCCAGAGCCTCGACCACCGTGACCACGCCGGGGTGCTTCAGCCGCGTCATGCTCGTGCACGAGCGCCGCTGAGCCTCAAACGCGCGGTCCCACGCTTTGGGTGGTGCCTGACTCTTGTACGCGTCCACCATGCCCTTCTTGTTGAGGATCCACACCGACACATCGCGCGCAAAGCCTGTGAGTGGCAGTGTGGGAGGGAAGGGCAGGCAGGCAACTGATTGTAAGTTATTGAGATCGTTTGAAGGGCTGCCGCGTGAGGGGAGGGGTGCCTGGTGCTTGCGCGCGTCCACCATGACCTTTGTGTTGAGGATCCAAACTGGCACGTCGTGCGCACAGCCTAAGAATGTGGGGAGGAAGGGTGCGCAGCCGGGCATGCGACTGGTTGGAGTTGCGGCGTGGTTTGAAGGGCTCACACGTGGGGGGGGGGTGCCTGGCTCTTGTACGCGTCCACTATGCCTTTTTTTGTTGAGGATCCAGACCAGTGATTCCCCTGCGAGCCGTATACCGCTCTGAGCCGGAATTCCCATTTCCCAGATGACCACCCCACACTTAGTGGGTGAGGGCGTGGAGCGATGCGTTGGAAAGCTCTTGCCGAGAGCAGCACAATGGCATGCATTGCATGAATACCCGCTGTGTATTGTGCCAAATATGAGCGGTTAAAGTCGCTGGAGCTGGCAAAAAAAACATTACTAAAATCCTTCCTAGGGACCACTGATCCAGACCGACACGTCGCGCACACAGCCTGCTAGTGGCAGTGTGGGGAGGAAGGGCGGGCCGGCAACTGATTGTGGGAAAAAAAACTGTTGAAGGGCTGACGCTTGAGGGGGTGCCTGACTCTTGCACGCGTCCACCATGCCCTTTTTGTTGAGGATCCAAACCGACACGTCGCAAGTGAAAGCCTGGCAATGGCGATAAGGGGTGTGCAGGCCTCAGGTGTGCTGCCCTACACCAACCTTGCTTCTTGTATGTGGCGTCAACGATCGTCTACATGTCTGCTGGCCCTAAAAAAACTCAAACACCCCTACCTACTAAGGGGTACTAAGGGATGCTACAGCCCAGCCCACGGGAGGGGGGGGGGGCAGAAAATAAAATGCTGGAACGCATGGTACAAATAAATCCCCCCCCCCCCCCCCCCCCCCATCTCACAAAATACGCCATGCATGGAGCCGGGACCAATGCGCATGGCTTCCTGACAGTGAGGGCTGTCCATCGCAATGTCTAAGTCGCCGGCAGATGGCCAAAATCACCCCCCAAATCTAGTTATTCCATGGCTTAGTCGGCGGGCACCAAGGAGTGTGGACCCTCCAGTTCACACTTTCAAGGCAGGTTCAGGCCTGCCCCAAACCCATCCTGCTTCTTCGATGTGGCATCAAATTATTCTCCACATGTCTGCTGGCCCTGTATACAAACGATTTAGAGGGGTAAAGAACCAGTCTAACGCCACCAGAAACGAAAACCCTAGTTTCAGCATTCACAATAAACCCACCCTGCTTCTTGGACGTTGCGTCAAAGATTTTCCACATGTCTGCTGGCCCAGCCGTCGCGACGGGCGGACCGGGTGACACGCGGTAGTCCAACAGGACCCTGGTGGGGTGTGTGTGTGTGTGGGGGGGAGGGTGGGTGTTCGTGGGTGGGTGGGTGGGTGGGTGGGGTAGATTGTGTGCGAGACGTGTTGTTACACTGGCCCAGCCATCGCGACAGGCGGACCGAGGGACATGCGATAGTCCAACAGGACCCTGGTGGTGGTGGTGGTGGTGTGTGTGTGTGTGTGTGTGTGTGTGTGTGTGTGTGTGTGTGTGTGTGTGTGTGTGTGTGTGTGTGTTGTGGGGTGGTGGGGTGGTGGGGTGTGTAGCGTGGGTGGTGGTGGTGGTGGTGGTGGGATGGTGGTGGTGGTGGTGGTGGTGATGGTGTGTGTGTGTGTGGTCGTGGGTCGATTGTGTGCGGGAGGTGTCGCAACGGGCGGACCGGGTGACACGCGGTAGTCCAGCAGGACCCTGTTGGTGGTGGTGGTGGTGGTGTGTGGTGGTGATGGTGTGGTGGTGTTGGTATTGGTGTTGGTGTTGGTGGGGTGTTGGTGTTGTGTTGGTGGTGGTGGGGTGGTGGTGTTGGTGGTGTTGGTGTTGGTGGTGTGGTGGTGGTGGTGTGTGTGTGGTGGTGGGTAGATTGTGTGTGTGGCGTGTTGCAACGGGTGGCCCGGGTGAGGCGCGGTAGCCCAACAGGACCCTGGTGGTGGTGGTGGTGGTGTGTTGGAGGGGGGGGGGGGGGGCAAGGCGACGCCGGTTAGATTGTGTGCAAACCGTGCACACAAATCAACCAATCAATCCATCAATCAACTTGCCAGCCAGCCAGGCAGCCAGCCAGCCAGCCAGCCCACTAATGAACCAACCAACCAATCAACCGACCAACCCATCAACCAATCAACCAACCAACCCATCGATCAACCCACCCACCCACCCATCCATCCATCCATCCATCCATCCATCCATCCATCCATCCATCCATCCATCCATCCATCCATCCATCCATCCATCCATCCATCCATCCATCCATCCATCCATCCATTTATCTATCCATCCATCCATCCATCCATCCATCCAATTACGCCTGCCCTCCTCCGCACTAGTGGCCGCTGCGTCTGCCACACGGCCGGCCACACACACATCAACCAACCAACCGATAAACCGATAAAAAAACAGATGAACTACCGACCAACCAACCAACCAACAAATGCCCTTTTGTATCAACCAGTCAACCAACCAGTCCACCGATCAACCAGACACCCGACCAATCCATCAATCAATGCAATCGCCTGCTACCCGAGAGCAGTGCTGAGCCCTCCTCAGCAAGAGCGTCCGCCACACGGCCGGCCACACACACAACCAACCAACCGATCAACCGATAAACCATATCAACTACCAACCAACCAACCAACAAATTCATTTTTTTGTATCAACCAGCCAACCAACCAGTCCACTGATCAACCAGCCAATCGACCAATTCATCCATCACCTGCTCCCCGCGAGCAGCGCTGACCCATCCTCAGCAAGAGTCCCTGATGCGTCCGCCACACAGCCGGCCACACACACATCAAGCACCCAATGAACCGACCAACCAGACACCCGTACAATGCATCCATCCATCCAAGCGGTGCGGTCTGGTGTGGTGGTGCATCCATCAATCACCTGCTACCCGCGAGCAGTGCTGAGCCCTCCTCCGCAAGAGTGGCCGCTGCGTCCGCCACACGGCCGGCCACCACCGAGGCCTTGGAGCCAAACTGCTTGGCGAGCTTGAAGTAGCTGTCCATTGTGCGTGCGCTGCAATGTGTGCGTGTGTGTGTGGGGGGGGGGGCGTGTGTGCGTGTGCGTGCTGTTTGCGTAGGCAACCATGCACCGCTGCTGGCCTGAGTGCTGGCATGAGTGATCACTCACAAGAGCATACGTGCAGTGCGTCCCACTCACAAGAGCATGCATGCATGCACGTCGTGGTAGCTCCCCATGCCCCCCCATGCCTACCACCATGCGCAGCGCATGCAGGTGCGGGATGCAAGCAGGTGTTGTTTACTGGACTACAGGGTAACACGGGGAATAGGATAGGCACCTGGTCGCCTTTCAGCGGGCTCCGTTTCCGCAACAACAACGTGCCTCCCCCGTGTCGCCAGCAACACAAACGCCTCCTTCAAAGTCCACCCTCAGTCGGCCAGCTCAACTATTAAAGCCAACCGCACACCGTACTACCTCTCGGCACTGGTAGCGTTCGCGGGCGAGCAAACAAAGTGACGTCCCCACACCACCACTCTTTTGCCCCCAAACAACAGAAAGCCCGCAACCGACCCCATGTATACCCTTCGAGATGGAAGGCGACACTGTCGTCAACGACAATGAACTCAACCTTCAGATCCTGCAGCGCGTGGACCCCGATGTCGACGAGGTGAGCTGATGGACAACCGACCAGGCCCACTACCGACGCCCGCGCGCATCCATTAACCATGTGACTGCCGCATGCAGGTTCTAGCGACCGCAGGGCACGTCTGCCTCTACTACATGCACGTTACATCGCAGCAGTGGGTGAGTGGGGGCAGTGGGGAGACAGGGGGTGCCTGCATGCAACCTCTGCTGACGCGCACGCGTTGCATGCATCGTGTGGTGGTTCGAGCGCAGACGCGGAAGAACGTGGAGGGGAGCCTGTTCCTGCTCAAGCGCAAGTCGCACCCCCGCTTCCAGATGATGGTCCTCAACAAGCTCGCGACCGGTGCGTGGGGCTTGCGGTCGTGGATTGCGCTTGTGTACGTGTGCTGGGACCGTGTTGGGCGTGGTTTGAGTTAGCATGCGCCCATGCGCTCGCCATGCATGCTGCCCCATGCAGAGAACTACATCGAGACCATCCATGGCAGCTTTGACTTCGAGGTCAACGCACCCTACCTAATGTACACGCACGGGAACTCGGAGGTGCGTGGGGGAGCGCTGCGTGCACGCGATCGCATGGCGCGATCGCTCACGCGCCAGATCTGCGCTGTGCGTGCAAGCGTGTGCCTGGCAGCGGCTTCACATGCCGTCTCCTCCCTCTCTACCTTCACACTGCACCGCCTGAATCAAAACACGCACACCCTCCAGATCCACGGCATCTGGTTCTACGACGAGGACGACCTGCACCGCCTGTCAACGCTGCTCAACCGAGTCAAGGCCGGGCTGCCCAAGCAGGACATCCTACCGGCCGCGATGCAGGTGCGATGCATGCAGTGGTGATGCTAAGGCTGCAATACACTTCCAGCGCAAGCAGTGAGGCAGGATATCCTGCCGGCCGCGATGCAGGTGCGATGCAGGGATGGTGGGATGGCATGCAGTTCAGGTGGGATGCATGCGGTGTACATCCTGCCTGCAGCGATGCAGGCGCAATGCATGCAGTGATGCTGCTGAGTTGACACTATTTTTCCTACGGGCACTCATACGGGCCCGAAGCTCCTGCCGGGCCACGAGAGTCCTGAGGACCTGCCAATAAGAAGGGGGGAGGCCCCTACGAAAACGCCTCCCACACTCGGTGAAGGCAGTGAGATGTGCAGTGACATGTACAGCGAGACATGTCCAGTGAGAGCAACAGGCAGGGCGCCCAGTTGGCCGCGTTGCACGATGGCGTGGGTGTGCGTGCCTCTGGTCCCGCCGACTGTCCAGTCACTTCGTGTTGTGTATGTTGAGCTTGGCGTTGGCGTTGGCAGGCAGCTAGCTGGTGGCTACCGCCCCTCACAAGCAATTAATAGAGCCAGAACTGGACTTGGGTTTCGGCAGTCGTACTAGGACTACGAGGTAGTCTTCGCTGGAAAGCCGATGCCACTGTGTTGAGCTGCGATCATAACATAGGTATAACACACACGCACACACACACAATCACGCGCGTGCATACACACACAGCACACGCACACACATACACACACACACACACACACATGCGCGCATGCAATGACCACACACCACACGCAGTCGACCCCCGAGCCGTCTGCACACTCGAGTGGCGGCGACGCAGCGTTTGGGGACAAGCAGGTGTGTGTGTGGGGGGGGGAGTGTGTGTGTGTGTGTGTGTGTGTCGGGGGAGGGGGGCAGCTGATGATGATGATGATGGATGTTACAGTCGTGCGTGACGCCAGGCAGCGTATTCGACCTTGCTCGGTGTATATCGCCCTAGCGCTTTAGACGGATGGTTGGCTGCTTGTGGCGGGTGCTAGTGGGTCGGGGCTGAACCAAGACGGGGAACTAGGCCCCCAGATCTGACTCCCCAGCTAGTGGTTCCTCAAAGTCACCTGCCTCCTGCCTGAGCCTGTCCACAATGCCTACCAAACTGCCTACACCCTCCCACACCTGCCTACTGCCTACACCCGCCAGCCTATACCTGCATACTTGGCTCGGGTTTAGGCGGTGGTACTAGTACTAGAAGATGTCTCTGCTGCGAAGCTGCTGTTACTGTTACCGTTACTGTTGCTGTTACTGTTACCTGCCTGCAAGGCTCCAATACGGCTCGCTTACATCCAGGTGAGCAGGGTCTTAATATAGACGCCTCTGATTGGTGGGTGCCTGCGCGTAACCATTGCGCGGCGCCTGGTTGCACTCATCCCCCGTTTGTCGTGCCACAGACCTTTGTTCGAGTTCACACCACGCAGGTGGAGGTTTGGTGGCGCTCACCCTCCATTTGTCGTGTCACACTCCTCACACCTGCACTTGTTTGTGGTCACACCACGCAGGTAGACGTGTCGTCAGGGCAGGTGCCCGTCAAGCCAGAGATGGCTGCGATGTGGTGGTGGCACTCAGGTGGCAGGTACTGGTGGCACTCACTCCCGTGTGTTTGTGTGCACACCACGCAGGTGGACGTGTCGTCAGGACAGGTGCCCGGCAAGTCGGAGATGGCGACGCAGGTGTGGGCATTTGTGTGGGGAAGTGGGACTATTGTGGACGTGGTGTGGGCACGGTCGAGCCGGCGCGGGTGCATCCTTCCACATGCCTATCAGTGTGTTTGCGTCGGTGGTTTCCTTTCCAGCGTTGTTCTCCAGAGAACACCGCCATTCGACTGAGATTCCGACTGTGTTCGGACGGCTGTGTTCAGCAGGACAGGAAATCACTGGTGTGCGCGCGGTGCCACATGGGCGCGCCCATCTGCGCGCCCAGGCCTTTCCAGTTTGCATGCGCCGCGATGCGCACCCCCGCAAGCGGCAGGTCTCCGGGCCTGCTCTCATACTTTTGCTGGGGCCTTGGAACCGCACGTGTGGCCGCCACACGTGGATTGTGGAATCGCCATCATCTCTCGCGGAGCCGCACGCGTGCCCCTGCCCTGTCCTCAGCGCACTGCGCAGGCGGCCACGGCCACGGCCACCGCGGCGCAGCAGGCCAACCTATCGAGCCTGCTAAAGAACGCAAACAAGGAGCTCCCCGGCCATGCCCTGCCCGCACTGCACCGCACTGCGCAGGCGGCCACAGCCACAGCCACCGCGGCACAGCAAGCCAACCTATCGAGCCTGCTCAAAACGCCAACAAAGATTCCCCCCCTGCCCTGCCCGCATCGCACCGCACTTCATTGCGCAGACGGACACGGCCACCCTGGCGCAGCAGGCCAACCTATCAAGCCTGCTAAAAACGCAAACAAAGTGCCACCCTGTTCTCCCCGCACAGCACCGCACTGCGCAGGCGGCCACGGCCACCGCGGCGCAGCAGACCAGCCGGCCCAGCCTGCTCGAAACACAACCAAGAAGCTCCACCCTGCCCTGCCCTCCCCGCACCGCACTGCGCAGGCAGCCACAACTACGGCCACCGCGGCACAGCAGGCCAACCTATCGAGCCTGCTAAAGAACGCAAACAAGAAGCAGCCCAGCGTGTCGCCGGCGCCCGCGTCCACACCCGCGCCACCGGCCGCCACCGCCGCGTCTCCCGGGGGGCTACTCTCCCCGGCGTTCTTCGGTGCGAGCGGCGGCGGCGCGGCTGGGCCGTCAGGGCAGGCCACTTCTGCACACGCGTCGCAAGGTGCGGCTCTCAGGGCAGTGCTCCCTAGCTAGGTGTGGCGGTGTACCGCCATCGGGCGGTAACATGGCGGCAAATCAGTTAGCGCGAGGACGCTCTTTGGCGTTATTTCACGTGAGCGGTGCAGGCGCGGCTGGGCCTTCGGGCCACGCCGCCTCTGCGCACGCGTCGCAAGGTGCGGCTCTCAGGGCAGTGCTCCCTAGCTAGGTGTGGCGGTGTACCGCCATCGGGCGGTAACATGGCGGCAAATCAGTTAGCGCGAGGACGCTCTTTGGCGTTATTTCACGTGAGCGGTGCAGGCGCGGCTGGGCCTTCGGGCCAGGCCGCCTCTGCGCACGCGTCGCAAGGTGCGGCTCTCAGGGAAGTGCTCCCTAGATAGGTGTGACGGCACACCGCCATCGGGCGGTAACTTGGCGGCACAACAGTTGGCTAGTGGATGCTCTTTGGCGCGCTTTGGCGCGAGCGGCGGTGGCGCGGCTGGGCCTACTGGGCAGGCCGCTTTGTACATGCGCCGCAAGGTGCGGGGATGGTTATGGGGAGGCGGGAATCGCTATTCCCGGCGTTATCTGGCGCGAGCGGCAGCGGCGCGGCTGGGCCTGCAAAACAGGCCGCCTCTGCGCACGCGTCTCACGGTGCTGCTCATGGGGCACTGCTTCCTAGCTGGATGTGGCGGCACACCGCCTCGGGCGGCAACTTGGTGGCAAAACAGTTAGCGGCGGCGGAGTGGCTGGGCCGTCTGGGCAGGCACTCGTCGCAAGGTGCAGGGGCGTCCATTGGGGTCGGGCGTGGCCCTGGGGGCACAGTCACCGGAATGGCCTGTCGTTCTTTGAAGCAAGCGCAGGTGGCGCGGCTGGGCCTTCGGGGCAGGCCACCTCTGCGCACGCGTTGCAAGGTGCGGCTCTCTGGGCAGTGCTTCCTAGATGTGTGGCGGTGTACCGCCTCGGGCGATAGCTTGGCGGCACAACAGTTGGCTTCTGGATGCTCTTTGGAGCTCTTTTGCGCGAGCGGCGGTGGCGCGAGCGGCGGTGGCGCGGCAGGACCTTCGGGGCAGGCCGCTTCTGCACACGCGTTGCAAGGTGCGGAGATGGTTACGGGGGGGCGGGAATCGCCATGGGGGCTGCTATTCCCGTCGTTCTTTGGCGCGAGCGGTGGCGGCGCGGCTGGGCCTTCGGGGCAGGCCGCCTCTGTGCACGCGTCGCTAGGTGCGCCTCTCGGGGCAGTGCTTCCTAGCTAGATGTGTGGCGTGCACCGCCATGGGCGGTTACTCGGCGGCAAAACAGTTGGCTCCAGGATGCTCTTTGGCGTTATTTGGCGCGAGCGGTGGCGGCGCGGCTGGGCCTTCGGGGCAGGCCGCGTCTGCACACGCGCCGCATGGTGCAGGGGTGGCTATTGGGGGGCGGGAATTGCCATGGGGGCTGCTATTCCCGGCTTTGTCTGGCGCGAGCGGTGGCGGCGCGGCTGGGCCGTCTGGGCAGGCCGCCTCTGCACGCGCGTCGCAAGGTGCGGCTCTCAGGGCGGTCCTTTCTAGCTAGATGTGTGGCGATGTACCGCCCCGGGCGGTACATCGCCACACATCTAGCTCTCCTTTTTGCTCTGGGACTACACGTTGGCAGGCAGCCGGCTGGTGGCTACCGCCCCTCACAAGTAATTGTTAGGGCCAGAACTGGACTTGGGTCTAGGCGGTGGTACTAGGACTAGAGGTAGTCTTTGCTGGAAAGCCGATGTAACTATAACTGTGTGGCGATGTACCGCCCCGGGCGGTAATTTGGCGGTATGTGCATGCGCATCTCAGGCGATCATCGGACGGGGGGACGGGGGAGGTCCCTGATATGTGTCCACGCATCAGGCGGGTGTCTATGGCGTTTGGTGCAGCCCTGATTACCATCGCCACTCTGCTTGCACGCGCACGCGCAGGCGTTGGGGGCGAGAACGCGCTCCAGAAGCTGTTTGGAAAGGCGGCTCTACGCCGCATGCGTGTCCATGGCGCTTGGTGCAATCCTGATCACCTCAATCTATTGCACACGCATGCGCAGGCGGTGTGGGCGAGAACGCGCATCAGAAGCTGTCTGCCAATGCGGCTCTACGCCGCATGCGTGTGCATGGCGCTTGGTGCAATCCTGATCACCTCCGTCTTTTGCACACGCACGCGCAGGCGGTGGGGGCGAGAACGCGCTGCAGAAGCTGTTTGCCAAGGCAGCTCCGTCGCCGATGCTGCAGCAGCAGCAGCCGTCGCCGATGCCTCAGCAGCAGCAGCAGCAGCAGCAGCAGCATGCACCAACGCCGCCCCCGCTGCCGCCGCCGCGGCAGCAGCAGCAGGTGAGCTCAGCCAACCCGCTGCAGAAGCTGTTTGCGCAGCAGCCGCAACAGCAGCAGCAGCCACAGTACCAGCAGCAGCAGCCACAATACCAGCAGCAGCAGCCACAGCAGCAGCCGGTGCAGCAGCAGCAGGGGGCGAGCAGAGGTGGGCCCCCGCCGCCGCCGCCGCCGTTGGCGCAGGTCCCTGCGTCGGCCACACGCGCAAAGGTGGGTGTTTGCCAGCGACTTGCGTGTGACCACATGGCCACACGCCTGATCGTACGCCTGGTCACACAATCACACACAACCAACCAACCAACCAACCAAGCGTTACATGAGGCCGTCCGCATGCACCGGCAATGCCTGTACTACTAATCACTCACACTCACACACACACACACACATACATACACACACACACGCACAGCATCCCCCCCTGGCCAAGGTGCACACGCAGCGCTCAACGGATAGAGCGGGCGTTTGCATGCATGCATCCCCTGCGCGTACCGCCCCCCCCAACCTGCACACGCACGCATACACGCAGGTGCGCGCTGCGTTCTCGCGCATGCTCTCCAACGACGCGTTTGTCGACAGCATGGCAGCAGAGTTCCGGGCGGTGGGCCTCATCACGGAATGAGCGAATTAGCTTTGACGCTAGCAGAATGACCCAGTTGAAACGTCTGTGTGGGTTGACACAGGGGTGGGGTTTCACCGGACTCGCCATCGCTACTCTCCAGGCTAGGCCCCGGGCCTCGTGTCACGCGCGGGATCCTTTGTGTGCGCAACTAGCTCATTCAATGGTCCAGTGCGAGTGATGGCCCTCTGATGAGGACAACCTGGGAGCAGTCGGGGCCTGGTTGTGGGGTCGTGAAGTTGGCCTGAACTGTAAGATGATGACTCACGCGACGTGCAATCTTGCAATGAGATGGAGACCGCACCCACGCCCAGCAGCGGCACGCTCCATCTGTAGGCAGTGGGTGGCTCTACTGGGCGTGTTGATCTACATGGGGCACGTGCACGTACACACGCTACCCAAAAATCATTGGTGGATCAATGCTGACAGGCGCTGATGACTGACGAGCAAGGCCACGCACAAAGAAGTTGGTCTGCCAGCGTGTGTGCACATCAGCATATGGCATGCATGCTCAGTCGATGGACAGGGCTTATGGGCAGTGCTTCTGAGTGCGTGCACGCATCAGTATGCATTGATCATATGATGCGGTTTGTTGTACACGTCGATTCATTCGGAATTTGTGGGGTCATTCTCGGCAGTCGTGAGCGTAGAGTTTGCCACCGTTTACATCGTCCGTGTCCCAGCATGATGTAAATTCTCAACAGGACGTCCAGTGCCTCCTCAGCTCAGCCTGCTCAGGTGCACTCCAGATCGCGATCCACACCCATCTCGGATCATACCTTGTGCTCTCGTATCTGTTTAACCCGCTCCGCAACGACTATTCCTGGGTTGTGACGCACGAAGGTGCGCTGCTGGCGCAGTGTAGGGCAGTTCAAGCTCGAAATCCACCCCCACCGATCGACCTCAAACCCAGATGGATCGATGCGGGTTATGTTAAAAGGCTGATAGCCGCGCGGAGGGGTCAGGGGTCGACGTCTGTGGGGCGCGCGGGGACTGCGGGACACCAATGTGCTTATCTATCCGAGGCTCTTTAGGCTCCCTCTTCGGGCTCTTCCTCTAGGCCCTAACCTCGACACACCCAAGCCACTCGTTCTCGCGCACGCCTTTATAGGCGCGACGGGCTCTTTCGGCTCCTCGGGCTCTTTGGACTCCGACGCTCGCTCACACTTGTTCCCACCTCCACACTCTTCGGGCTCTTGGGGCTCTTGGGGCTCTTGGGGCTCTTGGGGCTCTTGGGGCTCTTCGGGCTCTTGGGGCTCTCTGGGCACTCCCTGCTCTGCGGGCTCTTCGGGCTCTTCGGGCTCTCCGGGCTCTTGGGGATCTCTGGGCACTCCATGTCTCTTTGGGCTCTTCGGGCTCTTGGGGACCTTTGTGCACTCCCTGGCTCTGCGGGCTCTTTGAGCTCTTCGGGCTCTTCGGGCTCTTGGGGGTCTCAGGGCACTCCCTGGCTCTGCGGGCTCTTTGGGCTCTGCGGGCTCTGCGGGCTCTTGGGGATCTCTGGGCACTCCATGTCTCTTTGGGCTCTTCGGGCTCTTCGGGCTCTTCAGGCTCTTCGGGCTCTTCGGGCTCTGCGGGCTCTGAGATATCTTGGGGATCTCTGTGCACTCCCTGGCTCTGCGGGATCTTTGAGCTGTTCGGGCTCTTCGGGATCTGTGGCACGCCCGGCTCTGCGGGCTCTGCGAGCTCTGCGGGCTCGAGGGATCTTGGGGATCTCTGTGCACTCCCTGGCTCTGCGGGATCTTTGAGCTCTTCGGGCTCTTCGGGATCTGTGGCATGCCCGGCTCTGCGGGCTCTGCGAGCTCTGCGGGCTCGGGCTCCTTGGGCTGTGCGGGCTCTTTGGACTCTGCGGGCTCTTTGGGCTCTTTGGGATCTTTTGGGCTCTGCGGGCTTTGGCTCTGCGGGCTCTGCGGGCTCTTTGGGCTCTGCGAGCTCTGCGGGCTCTGCAGGCTCTGCGGGCTCTCACTGTGGATTCCGCCCCCTATTAAGCCCCCCCTAAAGTAGGGCTAAAACGTCCATTCCCTCAGAGAATTTCTAGTAACCAGCCGCTGATACCGCCCCCTAAAAGAACGATTAACCCCCCTAAATATCGGGAAAAAGTTACGTAAAAGCGCATCTCCTCCTTTAGTGGCTACTAGTTTTGTTCGCAGCTAACCATGGAAATTCGTATGCCCTGCCCCCCCCTAAATCAGTGCACTGCGTTACTTTGCTAATATGTGCGCAATGCTAGCCCCTTAATTCCCCCTGGGAATTACCATGCTAAACTGCTGTCGCTGCTGGGGGTAGCTGCAGGTTGGTACCTGTAGCTGCTGGGTAGCTGCCGGGTAGCTGCAGCTGCGGGGTGGCTACTGGGTTGGGCACCGGCGTTTGGCTTAACGCAGTCGCGGCCGCATCAGCTACCACCAAGGGGGCTGCGCCCAGCGCAACAGAGACATGGGACGTGCCTCTGCCGCCGGCGCACGCGCACAAGCCGCAACAGGGGGGGCAGCAGGGTGAGCAACAAGGGGGGGGGGGCAACAGGGAGCGCAACAGGGCTGCAACACCTGCCAGCCCACCATCAACGACACCACCACCACAGCACAAGCTCACACCCCACACTCCCACACCTCCGCACCCCCAGGAGAAGCTGCCTGGAAGGCGCGCGAGGCTGCTGCGTCCGTTGCCGCCGCTGCCGTGTGGCAGTCTGGGCCCTCCTCCGTGTCCTTGGCTGCTCTCGGTGTGGGTGTCATGGCAGGGGCCGGGTCAGGCCCAGTGGGCGGGGGGGCCAGCAGCAGTTGGATGAGCGCGCCGCTAGCAGCCGCGCCGGCGCCGGCGCCGGCGGGTGGGACGTCGTGGATGGCTGCCCCGGCATCCGGAGGGGCCGCGCCGGTGGCCGCAGCGTGGGTGGCCACCCTGGCGCAAGGCGGGGTCGAGGGCGGGGGCGGCGGGGCGTAGCGGATGCCGCCGCCGCCCGTCGCTGCCAGCAACTTCGGCGCTTTCGTGGGCGCGGGCGGCGGAGGCGGCGGCGGCATGTCTAACGGGCTGGGCGCGAGCCAGGGTGGTGTCGGCAACGGTGCCTACGGGTCGGGCTATCCGGGCGGGGGCGTTGGCGGTGCAGCGGGCAGCGGCGGCGGCGGAGCGCCAGGCAGCGGTGGCTTTGGATCATTTATCGGCGCTGGAACAGGCGCGTACGGTGGCGGCGGCACACCAGGCACCGGCTACCGAGCGGGCGCTGCGGGCGGCTTTGGGGCGGGCGCGGCGGGCGGCGTTGGCATCGGAATTGGCATCGGAAGTGGTATTGGCGGCGGCAGCGGCGGCCCCATGCTCTCGGGCGCACGTCCACTCGGTTCCACTGGCGAGAGCGACCCGTTTGCTGTGCTGTCGACTGCTGTGCTCTCGCAGCTTGCGGCGCACATGTACGCCCAGCCGCAGCCGCCCAGCCAGGCGCCCCCCAGCCAGGCAGGGGCCGGCGCGGGTGGTGCCTGGGGTGGGCAGGGCGGCGGAGGAGGTGGAGGTGCTTGGGACAGCTTCCAGCTGCCTCCCAAGGCGCCCGCCACAAAGCCGCCGGCGCCGTTAAACTCACTGATCTGATGGGCGTAGGCTGGGCCTAGGAGCTAGCTGGTGATCGATGTTACAGTTGTGTGCAACGCCTAACAGGCAGGCAGTGGCTTTCGTCTCTACTCGGCGCTCAGCGCCCAGGCGCTACGGCGATGGATAACTGGAGACCTGCTGCAGCTGGTGTCTCCTGCTGACCAGCTGGTGAGTCGTGCTAACCAGCTGGTGACTCTTGCAGGTTTAACTCGTGCACTCCCAATTCCCTGCGTAGGCCCCCAAAGCGTAGATTCAGGCAGTATTCAGGACCTCCTTTCTAAGAGGCCAAGACAGCACGCATGATCCGACTGGCTATGTGCGTCTCCTAAGCTTCTATCGTTCGATTGACACTCTTGCGGCTGCAGCACTGTCACTTAGCTGCATCACATTTTGGTCGGTATACTGTCCCCCCTTGCAGCCCAGCCAGCGTTGCAGCATTAAATAGAACAGTGGTAGCGCCACCAGCTGCGCCACGAGCTGAGCCAGTTTCAGTCAGGTCTAGTACCGACAAAAGTCGAATGCATCATAGGGGTGATCGCTCTGCAAACGCGTCGTGCAATCCGGGGGTCAATCCCAGCCATCCTAGCTCAAATCCTGGCCATCTTGGGCGATATCTTGGGAGGATATGGGATTGCCAAGATTGCCAAGATTGCCAAGATTTGGGCCAGGATCGTCAGGATTTGTCAGGATGCTGCTTTTCAGGGGTTGTAGGATTGCGACGACCGCCAGCAGGATTTACATTGTTCAAATCCTACGCAACCTGAATCCCCAGGATTTCGTTGAAAGTCAACGCCCCCGCGCCCAACTCCGAGCCTTAAAACGCCTAAGTCCTCGCGGCCAACGCCGTCAGCGCCTGTAGTAACGTCTCGCACGCCTGTCAACGCCTGTCGACGTCGGGGGGGGGGGGGGCTACTCGCAAGCTCGACGCAAGATGGAGGCGCGGCTGCACACGACCAGGAGCGTGCCTTTACTGAAAATATTGCCGTACCCTCCATTCCCCGCTCAGCCCCGCCAGTACCCCGGTGAACTTTGAAAGCAGTGATTCTGACAGCTTTCCGAGTCGCAGGAATTTCGGAAGGTGATCCTCTGCACACGGCCTGTGCAGCAAGGCACGGGATGAAAGTGTTACAGCGCGCGGGAGACCGGTCGGTACTTGCTGCACTAAATCGCGATGGTCTCCGAAGTGGCCCAGGCCAAGAGTCATTTTTTTTGTAATGTTGTTGTTGTTGTTGTTGTGCTACTGTTTGTCCTTGTCCTTGTCCTTGAGTCTGCTGTTGCTTGTTGTTGTTTATGCTGCTGCTTTTGGTGGTTGCGGTGGTTGTGTCCTCAAGGAACCCCCCTCCCCTGACGCTTGCGCCCTGGCCCACTACTCCGCAATCCCATCAAACAGCGACGCCACGCCGTTGAAGAAGTCACTGCCCATGCTGTCCTCGCGGCGCACGCGCGCCCTCTTGCGGCTGCCGGACTGAGGAGCTGCTGCGCCAGCACCAGCACCAGCGCCAGCACCAGCGCCAGCACCACCGCCCCCGACGCGCCGGCGATCAGAGCCGCGCGGCGCCTCTGCGGCAGAACCCGCCTGGCGCGCCGTCTCACGGCTGCTGGACTGAGGAGCTGCCGTGCCACCGTCAGCACCACTGCCAGCACCAGCACCACCGCCCCGAACGCCGCGGCCATCAGAGCCGCGCGGCGCCTCTTTGGCAGCACCCGCCTTGCGCACCTTCTTGCGACTGCTGGACTGAGGAGCTGCCGCACCACCGCCGGCACCACCGCCCCCGACGCGCCGGCCATCAGAGCCACGCGGCGCCTCTGCGGCAGCACTCACCTGGCGCGCCATCTCGAGGCTTCCAGGCCGAGGAGCTGCCGCGCGCGGGGCATCGGAGCGGCGTGGCTCCTCTCCTTGACGAGTGTGCTTACTGCCGCCTGGCTGCTGCTGCTGCTGAGACGCGCTGCGCTCCTCAGCGTTGGCGGCCACGCCCGCTTGCGCCTGGCCGCGCGCCCTCTTATTGCGGCCGCCACCTGGCTGCGGGCCGTGCCCAGCCTTGTGCTGGCTGACCTGCCGCAAGGACGCGCGACGGCCTCCATCAGAGCTGGCGGCCACAGCGCCTGCGCTGCCCTGCGCTGCGCCCCCCGCCTCCTCCATCCCCCACAGCCTGCTCACCCGGCCCATGCCCCTGCTCCCAGTGGCGGTGCCCACGCCCCGCTGCGCCACAGCGCCACCTCCGCCACCACCTCCGCCACCACCGTCGCCAGACGGCGTCCCACTGGGCGTGTCGACCAGGTGGCGCGGGAGGCTGCCGCCCCCAGCAGCGCTGCGGTTCAGGCGGCCACTTGCAGGGGGGAGGTCGCCGCTGCCGTTGGGGCTGCCATCAGAGTGGAGGCCACCTGCTGAGTCGAGGCCACCAGAGTGGAGGCCACCAGAGTGAAGGCCACCACCAGCAGGGTTGAGGCCGCCTGGAAAGTGGAGGTCGCCGCCCAGAGATGCTCTGCCGTTGAGGCCGCCCTCAGATTGGAGGCCTCCAGCAGAGCTGAGGCCACCGCCGAGCGAGGCAGACAGGCCACCGCTGTCACCCCTCATGAGACCACCGCGCCCGCCTCGCATGAGACCATCCACCAGGGAGTCGGGCAGGCCGCCGCCGAGAGAGTCGAGAAGGCCAAGAGAGTCAGACAGCCCGCCTCCGCTGCCCCCCACGAGGCTGCCACCCAGAGAGTCAAGCAGGCCATCGCTGTTGCCCCTCATGAGGCTGCCCCCGGGAGAGTCGGGAAGGCCGCCACCCAAAGAGGCAGACAGGCCGTCTCTGCCGCCCCTCATGAGGCTGCCGCCAAGAGAGTCGGGCAGCCCCCCGCTGCTGTCTCCGCCACCCTCTCCGCCCTCACCGCCGCCTGCCCCCTCTCCCACGATCCTCCCGCGACTGCGCAGTACCGACGCCCCCGCTGCTGTTGCCGCTGCCGCAGCTGCCCCTGGCCTGTGGGCGCGCTCCTGTTGCTGCTGCTGCTGCTGCTGCTGCGAGCGTGCGGCCGAGGTCGCTGGGCACCTCGATGCGCCGCGGTGCACCGGCGGGCCGCCCCTGGGCGCCTGGTGATGCACCGCCGGTGCTGCGCTGCCGCCCCCGTCGCTGTGGCCCCCGCCGCTGCCGCCCTCGTGCCATAGGCCGCCTGAGTCACTGGCGTGCTTCCTCAGCTCCTGAATCTGCATGGTCAGCTGCTGCAGCTGGTCGTCGAGGAACCAGAACGCGTCGGTGCACGCGTTGACCTGCGCGGTTCGTGGGGAGGGGCCGCAGATCATGAGCATACGTACTGGTGGCGTCACACAGACTGCATAATCCATCATACTGGAAGCCAGGCCGTTGTGGAGGACAGAAGTGTCTGCGCAGCCCCTGGTCACCTGCCAGGTTTGTGGGGAGGGGCCACAGGTGATGAGTATAAGTACTGGTGGCGTCGCACAGACTGTCAAATCCATCATACTGGAAGCCAGGTCGTTGGAGGCCAGAATTATCTCTGAGCAGCCCCTTGTCAATTGCACAATTGCAATTGCAATTGCAATTGCACACTTGCACACTTGCACAATTGCAATTGCAATTGCACACACAGAGCCACCCCGTCCAGTTGCCCCACCATATCCGCGATCGCTTCCCTCAGCTTCTCGCATCCTCTCACCTCAGGGCCTCCTCTGGCCCAGCCATGCCCATTTCTCACACAAAAAAAACTCTGCTAAACTGAGAAAGACCCGATACCCATTACAGCCAAAATGACCAAACGACCTGCCTGTTGATCTGCTCAGCCTCCCCGACCGGCCTTCCCAACTTCTCCACCACCGCCTCGAACAGCTTCCCGCGCCAGCTCTCCCTGGGGTCACCCTAGGCTTTACCAGTCCAACCAGCCGTGTCCATATCCCAACAGCCCCAGTTCCCACTGACCTGCCTGTTGATCTGCTACCCAGTCTCCCCGACCAGCCTTCCCAACTTCCCCATCGCCTCCCTCAGCTGCCCGCACAAGCTCACTGGGGTTGCACAAGGCCCTGTCAAACTAGCCGCGTCCATATTCCCTCAATTCAAAGGCCCACTGACCTGACCGTTGATGTGCTCCCCCCGGTTCCCCCAACCAGCTTCTCCACCGCCGCCTCCCGCGCCAGCTCTCCCTGAGGTCGCCCAAGGCTTTCCCCGCACTACTAGCCGTTTCCATATCCCCACAACCCCACGGCCCACTGACCCTCCCGTTGATGTGCTATTTTTCTTCGACCAGCCCTACCACATTCACAACGCCTCAGGCGTCCCATTCCATGGCGCGGATCAGGCGGCGCCTCAGGCGCTCCGACTGCCTGAGGCGCCGCCTGAGGCGCACCCCTGATCGCCTCAGGCGTCGCCTCAGGCGTTATCCAAACCGCCTCAGGCGCCACACTGACTGCCTCAGGCGCCCACCACCGCCTGAGGCGCACACCGGACCGTCTCAGGCGTTATGACCGCATTCCATGGTGCGGATCAGACGTTCAGATTTTGATAGGGCAGCCGCCCCATATGCTTTACACCCAAAGCGGCGTTGTGCAGACTGTCAATCCATCATGATCACTGACAACTGACCCGCTCACCCTACGCGTACCCTTGGCCCTACCACCCGCCCACCCAGCCGTGTCCATATCCCCACACAGCCCCAATGCCCATTGCCGCTTGTGCCCCTTTCTCTGCTCCGTCTCCCCATCTGCTCCACCACCGCCATCCTCAGATGCCCGCACCCTCTCACCCTAGGCTCCACCCGCTCACCTCCCGTTTACCCAGCCCTCCCCATACCCCCAGTCTTGTAGCCTACTGCAGCTTGTGCCTCTCCTCTGCTCCCTTTCCCTGACCGGCCGCCCCATCTGCTCCAACACCATCTCCCGCACCTGCCCGCGCCCTCTCACCCTCGGCTGCACCATAGGATCCACCCTAGGCCCGGCCAGCCGCCCATCCAGCCGTGTCCATATCCCCACACAGCCCCAATGCCCGGTGCCGCTTGTGCCCCCTTTCTCTGCACCGTCTCCCATCTGCTCCGACACCGCCTCCCTCAGATGCCCAAACCCTCACCCTAGGCTCCAACCTAGGCCCCGCCAGCCCCAGCAGCTCCATCCTCTCATAGCCTCACTGACTCTCCCTTTGATGTGCTCCGTTTCCTCCACCAGCCGCCCCATCTGCTCCACCACCGCCTCCGACAGATGCCCACACGCTCTCACTGTAGACTGCACCCTAGGCTCCACCAGCCCCAGCAGCCGTGTCCATATCCCCAAAGCCTCACTGACTCTCCCTTTGATGTGCTCCGTTTCCTCCACCAGCCGCCCCATCTGCTCCACCACCGCCTCTGACAGATGCCCACACGCTCTCACTGTAGACTGCACTCTAGGCCCCACCAGCCCCAGCAGCCGTGTCCATATCCCCACAGCCTCACTGACTCTCCCGTCAATGTGCTCCGTCTCCTCCACCAGCCGCCCCATCTGCTCCGACACCGCCTTGCGCAGCTGCGCCACACGCTCACCCTAGGCTCCACCCCAGGCCCCACCAGCCCCACCAGCCGTCCCCGAGGCCCACGGACCTTTCCATTGATGTGTTTCGTCTCTTCAACCAGCCGCCCCATCTACTCGACACCGCCTCGCGCAGCTGCCCGCGCCCTCTCACCCTATGCCACCCTAGGCCCCGCCAGCCCCACCAGCCGTTTCCATATCCCCACAGCCCCAATGCCCACTGACCTTTCCGTTGATGTACTCCGTCTCTTCTACCAGCCGACCCATCTGTCCCGACACCGCCTCTCGCAGCTGGTCCATGCACTCGACCTGCTGCCCAGCACGCTCCTCCCGAGACACGAACGCGTCAATGCACATGCTGACCTGTGGGATTTGTGGGGAGATGAATGTGCAGTTGTTGGTGTTGCTTGTTACTTATAATATGATGACATGTGCCAAGCTCGAGCTTGATGCCCCGTACGCTCCTCCCGAGACACGAGTGCGTCAATGCACATGCTGACCTGTGGGAGTAAGTGGGGAGATGGAGATGGAGGGTTGGGGATGTGGAGGATTGGGGCGATGGAGGGTACGAGCTCAAGCTTTCTGCCCAAGCACGCTCTTCCCGTGAGATGGTCGTGTGAGGGCTGTGGGCAGATATAGTGGAGTCATGGTGAAGGGCGCCAAGCAAAAGCTTGCTGCCCAAGCACGCTCCTCCCGAGACAAGAATGTGTCGACGCACATGCCAACCTGTAAGATATGAGGTGAGATGTATTTTTCGGGTTGGCGATGTGGAGGATTGGGGCGATGGAGCGTGCGTGCTCAAGCTTCCTGCCAAAGCACGCTCTTCCCGCAAATTGATTGTGTGAGGGCTGTGGGGAGATACAGGTGGAGGCATGGTGAAGGGCGCCAAGGAAAAGCTTGCCGCCCAAGCACGCTCTTCCCGCGACAGGAGTGCGTCGATGCAAATGCTGGCCTGCGACGGTTGTGAGGAGATGGATGTGACGCGTGTGGGCAGCCATGTGCGTATGATGCTGGTGGATGTTACAGTCAAGGACACCTCTAAAAGCGTATAAGACCGTGCTCGGCGCGCAGAGCCCGAGCACTTTACTGACAACGCTGGCTACTGGTGGAAGGGAAACCCCACTCTGCAAAGAGCGTGGGCGCACCCTCAGGTCCCCTACTGCAGCGGCTGCAAACGCGTGTTGACGTAAATTAGTTAGAGGCCAGCCATATCCGCATACAGTGACCAGTCTTGTGGGCCTCTGGATAGCTGAGAAGGAGATGGATATGTGATCACATAACCTCTTTGTGATATCACATATCCTCCTATCTTCTACTTAAGAGGAATCAAATCCACAGCAGGAGGCCGTATGAGTGTCGTGACAATTTGTCACCTCACGGCCGACTAGACTGCCGCTCTTGTGTGTATAAAGACCCCACAACACGATCGCTCCCATGTACAGATCTGCACACCCGACTGACCTTCCCCTTGAGCTGCTCCATCTGCTCGAAGAGCCGCTTGATCTTGCGCTCCTGCGAGCGCAAATTATGGCATGATGGATACAACAGTCAGTCGTAAGATCCTGATTTCAGTCGGTTTCTCTGGGTTTTCGGCTGCACACGTCAATCGCAAGCCCTGATGTCAGATTGTGATTTGATGATGGATACGACAGTCAGTCGTACCACGCTGATTTCAGTCTGTTTTCTGTGTTCTTGGCTGCACATGCCATTCGCAAGCCCTGATTTCGGTCTGCGCTTCCCAGTCTTTGGTGTCCACTGTGTGTAAGGCAAGGCCGCACAACATGCCACTACTACATGCCGCAAACACCCTACCGTAGCGAGGTCTGCAGCGCTGCGCGCTCTCAGAGGCTGTGCGCCTCCAGAGGCTGCAACGCCGCCCGCACACGGCCGTGCCTCGCCCCCATCCTCACACTCGCCAGGTGTGGCAGCGGCAGCCGGAGTTGCTGACTCAGCAGCGACAGGGGAAGCCACAGCGGCGGATGCAGCAGCCGGCTGGGGTGGCTGCTTGCGGGCGGCCCCGCTGGCGGAACGCCTCCGCCCGCTCCACTGCCCAAAGGAGAAGGGGCTGTCGGGGGAGGACTCGCCGCCGGCCTCCTGCGCCTGCTGCCGCTGCTGCTTCTGATGCGGCGGCGGCTCCTGCTGATCCTGCTGCTCCTGGTACTCCTGCTGCTGCTCCTGCTTCTGTTGCTCCTGTTGCTGCTGCCCCTGCTGATCCTGCTGCTTCCCCTGCTGATCCTGCTGCCCCTGCTGCTCCTGCTGCCCCTGCTGCTCCTGGTGTTTCTGCTGTTGCTGCTCCTGCGGCTCCTGCGGCTGAGGCGCCACTCGGCTGGGCGGTGGCGCCATCCTGGCGGGTGCACCACCACTGAGACAACTGAGCGGGTCATCCTCATCGCGCTGCAGCTCCTCAATCAGAGAGGTGGCAAAGCTCTGCCTGGGGGCGGCGGCAGCGGCGGCGGCGCCCGACGCTGCGGCACCAGCACCACCAGCGCCTCCATCACCGCTGCCACCGCTGCCGCCGCCACCACCGCTGCCGCCGCCGCCATCGCTGCTGCCAGATGATTTGAACGGGGTCTTGTAGCCAGGCAGGAACGCCCCGCCTGCTGCTGCGTTGCCCGCAGCACCGGCCGCACCGGGTGGCGCACCGCCGCTGGCCGCACCAGCACCGCTGCCAACCGCACCAGAAGCGCTCGCCTGCTGCACGCCACGACGCGAGGCAGCAGCGGCCGCGCGGGGCGGCCCGCCTCCGATGGGCACACCAGCACCGCCACTGGGGGCACCAGCGCTTCCGGCGCGCGCCTGCTGCTCGTCACGACGCGGGGCAGCCTCAGCGGCTGGGCCAGCAGCAGTGCCAGCGCCAGCGCCAGCAGCAGCGCCAGCCCCAGCGCCAGAAGCAGCGCCAGCAGCAGCGCCAGCACCAGCACCAGCGCCAGCAGAAGCACTCGGGGTCGAGCGGGGAGGGCGCGTGGGGTTGGTGACGGCGTCAGCAGCGGCAGCAGCGCCTGAGGGCAGGTGCTTCTGGAAGGTAGCGGCGATGGACTGCTGGAGCTTTAGGACGGTCGCGTGCGAGCGCGTGCTCTCCTGTGTGCGCAATGGTAGCGGGTCGTCAGCTAGGCGGAGCGTTGTTGATGGGTTGAGTGCTGAAGCGTGGCAACGTTTGCTCTTATATGTGCGCGATGGAGAAATAAGGTCGGCAGGGCGGGGCAGGGCAGGCCGGAACGGGTGGGGATGGGGTGAGGCAATTGAGTGGTTGAGCTTGATGACGGTCGCGTGCGAGCGCGTGCTCTTCTGTGTGAGAAAAGAAGAGGGGCGGCAGCAGGGCAGGGCAGGCCGAAGTGGGTGGGGACGAGAGGCGAGGCGAGGCGAGTGCTGGCGTGGTGACAGTCGCGTACGTTAGGGCGCTGTCCTGTGTGAGCAATGACAGGAGCGTCAGGAGGGCAGGGCAGGCCGAAGTGGGTGGGTGGGGACAGGAGGCGAGGCGAGGCAAGTTCCGGAGCGTGGTGACGGTCGCGTGTGAGTGCGTGATCTCCTGTGTGAGAAAAACAGAGGGTTTGCAGCAGGGCAGGGCAGGCCGGAGTGGGTGGATGGGGACGGGAGGCGAGGCGAGGCAAGTGCTGGAGGCTGATGATGGTGAAGTGCGTGCGCGTGCTCTCCTGTGTGAGCGATACAGCTGAGTCGCAGGGCAGGGCAGGGCAGGTGGGGAGTGGGTTTAGGGGCAGAGGCGACGGTGGCGCAGTCCCGTGCGTGCGTGCGGGCGCTCTCCTGTGTGAGCAATGACAGAGGGGGCTCGGCAGGGCAGGGCAGGCCAAAGTGGGTGGGTGGGGATGGGAAAGGAGAGGAGAGGCGATGCAGAGCTGGAGCATGGTGACGGTCGCGTGCGGGCGGGAGCTCTCCTGTGTGAGCGATGGAAATGAGTCGCAGAGCGCGGCAGGTGGCAATTTGTTGAAGGGGCAGAGGCGATGGTGGCGCACTCCCGTGTGTGCGAGCGCGTGCTCTCCTGTGTGCGCAATGGCAAGGGGGGGTCAGCAAGGCAAAAAGTTGGTGATGGATTGGTTTTACAGGTTTTACACGTACGCGTTCACGCCCCTGAGGACCCCGGGGCGTGATTTACGGCCTAGACTTGGTGATGGATTGAGTGCTGAAGCGTGGCGACGTGTGCTCTTATGTGCGCAACGACAAAGGAGGGTCAGAGCAGGGCAGGACATGCGGGGGGGCGGGGGGAGTTTGTGGGTGGGCGCGGTTGGAGGTGAGGCGATGTGATTGCTGGATTGTGGTGACAGTTGCGCTTGTGCGAGCGCTTTCCGACGTGCGCAATGGAACAGGCGCAGCAGTGCAGGGCACAGGCCGGAGTTTGAGGGTTGGGGTGCCGCTTCATTTGTACACGCACCTTGAAGCAAGCATCCAGCATCTGAGCTGCTGGTGACTCGGGCCCGCCCGCATGCGCGCACACACTCACACAGAGACTCACGTACACACACACAAACACCCCGACAGACACAGACACATACACACACACACACCCACACACATGCACGCACACACACACAGACAAACACACACGCACACCTTGAAGCAAGCGTCCAGCATCTGAGCTGTAGGCGACTCAGGTCCGCCCGCAGGCAGCCCCTGAGACTGCGACTGGGACTGGGACTCAACGCGTGGCAGCGGGGACAGCTTGAAGCCGCCGCCACCGCCGCCGCCGCTATCGCCGATTGTGCATATGTCGGGCCGGGTGGTGAGGATGAGAGTCGGTGAGTGTGTTGGCGTGCTTGAGTGAGTGTGTGAGTGAGAGACAGGGGCAGAGAGAGACAATGAGAGAGCCAATGAGAGAGAGAGGGAGAGAGAGAGAGAGAGAGAGAGAGAGAGAGAGGGGGAGGGGGAGAGGGAGAGGGGGAGAGAGAGAACGGAGGGGAGGTGAGAGAGACAGAGACGGCAGCGGGGACAGCTTGAAATCGCCGCCGCCGCCGCCGCCGCTGCCGTTGAGTGCATAGACGGGAGTGTGAGTTGAGTGAGCGAGCGAGTGTTGGTTTGAAAGAGAGAGAGAGAGAGAGAGAGAGAGAGAGGTGCAGGGTGAGACAGTGAGAGAGGGTGGGTCAGCCGGGACCGCTTGAATCCTCCTCCTCCTCCTCCTGTTCCTCCTCCTCTTCTTCCTCCTCCTCCTCCGCCGCTGCTACTGACCATATGGGCAGGAGGATGAGATTGAGTGATCAAGTATTGGATTGAGAGAGAGAGCAGCAGTGTGAAAAGTGTGAGAGGGCAGGGCAGCGGAGACAGCTCGAATCCTCTTCCTCCGTCGTCGCGGCCGCCGCCGCCGCTGCCACTGACCATAGGGGCGGGAAGATGAGAATGAGTGAACAAGTATTGGATTGAGAGAGAGAGAAGCAGTGTAAGACAGTGAGAGAGGGCAAGGCAGCGGAGACAGCTTGAATCCTTCACCGTCGCCGTTGCCGCCGTTGCGACTGAGCATATAGATGGGAGGATGAGATTGAGTGAGTGAGCGAGTGTTAGATTGAGAGAGTGACCTAGTGTGAGACAGAGAGAACGAGGCAGCGGGGACAGCTTGAATCCCTTCTCGTCCCCCTGCCGCCACCACGCAGGAGCGGTGGAGATGATGATGACGGCCCCCCTCCATCCTCACCTGCCCTTTGCCACTCTCCGCTGTGCTTGTCAAAGCCCCCCCCCCCCCCTGCCCCCTTTCCCCTCCCCTCCTCTCCCATCACCACTGCACCTGTCCTCATCACTGTCATCACAGCCTGCATACCCACGCAACAGCGGTGGTGATGATGGCACCCACCCACCCCCTCCCCGATGCCCCCCGCACCCCCCTCTCTTCTGTGACTGGCATAGCTCCCCCCCCCCTTCCTCCTCTCCTCTTCCACCACCACCAAACCTGCCGTCATCAGAGCCAGTGTAGCCGCGTGCTCACCAACGCAAGAGCGGCAGCGAAAACGGCTCCCTTCTCTCCCTCCCCCCTCCCTCTCCCCTGTGCCTGTTCCATCTCCTCCCCCTCCATGTACCCCCCCTCCCCCGTCACCATCGCACCTTCCGGCATCGCTGTCCTCAGAGTCAATGAAGCGCCCGGCCACCTTTCCATCTCCCTGTCTGCTGTGCCTGCCAAAGCTTCTCCCCTCCCTCATCACCACACCTTCCGTCATCGCCGCACCTCCTCTCCCTCACCCTAAGAATCGCACCTCTCCTCCCTCATCACCACCGCATTTTGTCACCACTGTCCTCAGAGTCGCTGAAGCGGCCGGCCGCCAGTTGCCTGCTCACCAATGCAAGAGCGGCGGCGACAACGGCTAACGTCTCCCCCTCGCCCCTCCCTCTCCCCTGTGCCTGTCCCATCTCCTCCCCCTGCGTGTCCCCCCCCTCCCCTGTCACCATCGCACCTTCCGGCATCGCTGTCGTCAGAGTCACTGAAGCGCCCGGCCACCTTTCCCTCTCCCTGTCTGCTGTTCCTGCCAAAGCTCTCCCCCTCCCTCATCACCCCCACCCACATCATCACCGCACCTTCCGTCATCGCTGTCTTCCGAGTCACTGAAGCGCCCGGCCGCCAGCTGCCCACTCGGCCACGCAAGAGCGGTAGAGATAGTGGCGCCGACCCCCCCTTTCCTCCCTCCCACCCCTTCGACCCCCCCTCTCTCCGCTGTGCCTGCTGAGCTCCCCCCCCCTCCTCCCCCGCCCTTGCTCTCCTCCACCACTGCCACCACATCACTGTCCTCATTACAGGGCACTGCCACCACGGGTCGTTCCACCCACCTCGAGCAGTGGTGATGATGACAACCCCTCCCCTTCTCTCCCCTCCCCCACTCTCTTTCCCTCCCCCTGTCTGCTGTGCCTGTTAAGCTCGCCCCCCCTCCTTCACCACCGCACCTTCCGTCATCGCTGTCCTCAGAGTCGCTGAAACGCCCGGCCGCCAGCTGCCTGCTCAGCCACGCAAGAGCGGTGCCGACAGCCGCGCGCCGCTGCCCCGTGCGCGCATCATCGCTCGCCGAGCCACCGCCTGCATGGAGCCCGCGTTCCCCCGCGCCCTCAGACGCTGCCGCCGCTGCCTCTGCTGCAGGGGGCGGTGCCGCTGCCCCTGCTGTTGGTGCCGCCCCAGCAGCTGCCGCCGCTGCCACTGTTGCCGCCGCTCCTGCATCAGCTGCCGCCACTGCAGCTCGCGCCGCTGCCTCTGGCGCCGCCTCGGCCGCCTCTGCAGCTGCCGCTGCTGCTGCCGCTCCCGCCTCAGCAGCAGCCGCCTGCGCGGCCGTCGCCGCCGCTTCCGCGCGCGTCGCCGCCGCCGCTGCCGCCGCTGCTGCCAGGCGCATTCCCACTCTCGCAATTGGGTTGATACAAGCTGGTGCCGTGGTGTGTGGGAGTTGTACGCCAGGTGCCTGCACAGCGCCAGCAGGGCGCGTGCCACGCGTATCGTCCAGGGAAGCGCGGCTCTGCCACTGCTGCTGCTGCTGCTGTAGAGGCAGCGGCTGTCGCAGAGGCGGGGGCGGCGCACGCGGCGGCCGTGCATGCTGTTGCTGCTGCTGCTGCTGCTGCTGCAGTGGCGGCGGCGCGTGCCTCTGCTGCTGCTGATGGTGCTCCTGCTGCTGCTGCTCCTGGTGCTCCTGCTGCTGCTGCAGAGACGGCGGGTGACGATGCTGCACCTGCTCAGGCGACCGCCCCTCCTGGTGTGCATCGCTTGCCGAAGCGCGGTGCTGCTGCAGCAGCAGGGGCACCGGTCGCTGCGGTGGCTGAGTGCCTGGGGGCCGTATGCCGGAGGGGCCTGGGCCAGAGGACCCTGTCCTGCGCGCCCCCGTGGCAGCGCGAAACTGCTGCTCCTGCTGCTGGAAGGGAGGGGGCGCCCGCGGCGGCTGCAACTGCTGCTGCTGCTGCTGCTGCTGCAGGGGAGGAGGCGCCTGCAGGTGCTGCACCTGCTCCTGCTGCTGATGCTGCTGCTTTGAAGGCGGCGTCGGCAGCGGGTGCAGCCGCTGCACCTGCTGCTTCTGCTGCTGATGCTGCTCCTCCTGCTGCTGTGGCGGCGGCGGCGGAGGGGCCTGCTGCTGCTGTTGCTGCTGTGGCGGCGGCAGCGGCGGAGGTGGCTGCGACCGCTGCTGCTTCTGCTGCTGGCGCGCTGCGCTTGCAGCCGCCGTGCGCGACTTGATGCTGCCGCCCTTGAGCTTCAGCTTGTCGAGCACCTTGAACAACCTGCGGGGGTAGCAGGCGGTGGGAGGCACATCGAGCGCACGCATGTCGTGGGTGAGAATTCATATGCGCACTGCGTGGGTTCGCACATGTGTTTGTGATGCTGACACCCTTTTGGGTTTTAGCTTGTCGAGCACCCTGAACAGCCTGCGGGTGCGGCATGATGGATATTACAGTATGTGTGACGCCACAGACCAGGACAGTTGTTTGGTGCCACACGCCGGCATAGGTGGTGGGTGACACTCTGCGCTTGTGCACTGGGATGCGTGGCGCATGCCGCCAAAGCCTTTGTGTCTGTGTGTGTGTGCCTCAGCTTGTCGAGCACCTTGAACAACATGTGCCTGCGGCAAGGTGGTGGGTGGCACACCTAGCGCGCGTATGCGGTGGGTGGGACTTTATTTGCGCACGGCACATGCAGCGTGCGTATGTTTGTGATGCTGCCACCTTTTTGGGTCTCAGTGAATCGAGAGCTCCCTGAACAGCCTGCGGGTGCGCCAGATGGTAGGTGGTGGGCGCTCATCTGCGCCCATCTGCGCTCAGGCTATGAGTGGTGTGTGCTCATGTTCTGGGGCAAGCTTCTCATGCGGCGTGCCTGTGTGAGGGTGGGGGGGTGAGCCCCCTTTCTCTTTTACGCCTCTCTCGGTCACTGTCTCTCACTCACTCCCTCTCTCGCGCGCGCGCACTCTGTGCGTGCGTTTGGGCATCGCACGACCCCTCCTCACCTGAGCAGGCCCTATCTCCCTCCCTCTCCCTCTCTCTCTCTCTCCCTCTCTTTCTCTCTCTTCCTCTATCTCCCTCTCACTCTCTCTCTCACTCTGAGCGCTGCGGAATTTGACAACCTCCCCACCTTGGCTGAGCAGACCCGATGACAGGCAGCGGGTGGTGCGGCATATTCATCCTGACGCCTCTCTCTCGTATGTCTCTCACTCTCTCTCTCTCTTGCAATGTCCTAATCTCTTTCTCTCTTGCTCTCCATCTCTCTGCCTTCGTGCCATGCTCTGGGGCATTGCGCGACCTCATTCCCTAATCTCACCTCGCCTGGGCAGGCCCGACATCAGGGAGCGGATGGAACTTCATCTTCAAATTGACGCCTTTCTCTCGTCCATCTCACTTCCTCTCCCTTCTCTTTGACACTTTCTCCCTATCGTACTGTGTGCGTGCTCTGGGGGATCTCCTCACCTTGTTTGGGCAGGCCTAACATCAGGCAGCGGTGGAATGTCATCTTCAAATCGACACTGTTCTCCCGTTCATCTCACTTCCTCCCTCGTCACTCTCTTTGTCACTCTCTCTCTCGCCCTATCTGACTGTGCACGTGATCTGTCTCCGTTGGAAAGCCGACGTTACTGGTACTGTTACTATATTTTCAACAAGAGTTTGCTTCTGCTGCGGTTGGGGACCTGGGGGTGCGCCCACGCTCTTTACAGCTTTGGGGTTCCCTACCACCAACAGCCAGTCATCTCATTAAGGTGCTCGGGCCAAATGCGTCGAGCATGGTCTTGTACGCCTGTAGAGGTGTCTCTGACTGTAACATCCATTATCATCACTAGTGATCTGGGGGATCTCCTCACCTCGCCTGGGCAGGCCCGACATCAGGCAGTGGGTGGATCGGCATCTTCAGCTTGACACCACTGAGCACCAGGCGCAGTGCCTGGCGCGCGGTCATCGCATGGCAGCCTGCACGCAGGGTGGTGGTGGGGCAGTGGTGGGGCGGTGGTCGTGATGGTTGGGGCTGTGCTGTAAGGTCGAGGCGTGGGCACCAGAGATGCTGCGGCTGCACCGTGTCGTTGGGCCGGCTGTTTCTTGTGCGCGCGACCATTGCATGGCAGCCTGCGCGTGCACGTGCGGTGGTGGGGGTGGGTAGCGATGTTAATTTGAGGCCACGGAGGTGGGGTGTAATGTGCCGTTGGACAAAGCCGTTTGGTGGCCAAGCTGTTTCCTAGAACAGCGTGTGGCAGCCTGCGTGTGTACGTGCGGGGGTGGGGTTGGAAGTGGGCAGTGCTGTTAGAAGGTGGGCAGTGGAGTTAGGTCAAGGCGTGGGCACCAGAGATGATGCGGGCTGCACCGTGTCATTGGGCCGGCTGTTTCTTGTGCGCGCGACCATTGCATGGCAGTCTGCACGTGCACGTGCAGTGGTGGTGCTGAAGGGGGCCGTGGTGTCAGGTCCAGGCGCGGGCAACAGAGCTGAGGTGGTGGGAGTGACACCGGCAGGCAGCTGGTGGCCGACGCTTCAGCACTGACTCTGATAACAGTGATGACATGTGTGATGGTGATTGGGAGGAGATGAAGGGGAGGGAAGAGCGTGGGTGAGCAGGCGCCACGACCGCCACCGCTCTTGCTTGGGTTTGCAGGAAGCTGTCGGCCAAACACACGCCATTGGGCAAGCCTGGTTCCTGGCGCAGCTTGGATGCGTGGGCATGCCTTCAGCCACGAGCCCTGCGGCTTACACACACACACAGCAGCAGTGAGGCAGCGAGTGCGTGGCCTTGCGGGCTGTCCAAGTAAAGCTATACTACACTGCACGTCTACCCCCTAGACGTGTAGTGTAGGCCTCAACTCACGCCCCGGGGGGTCCTCCGGATGCGTACATGTGAAACCAGTGCACAAGTGCGCGCCCACTCACCCTTTGCCAGCAGCGCCACGTTGTCGCCGTCGTGCCAGCGGCGCACCAGCCCGGCCTCCACTGCGCGCGACAGGCGCTGCGGAGGGCTTGACAGCTGCGGGCGTGCGGACATCTCGGGCTGGAGCGGCGGCCCAGGCTGCTGGCCGGTGCCAGGCACAGGCTGCGGCGCTGGGCGCTCTGTTGCAAGTTGTGATGAGTGAGAGCTATCTGCCTGTACTGCCTTGGGCGGATGAGACGCGCGCGTGCTAGCCGGTTGTGCCGCCTTGGGCGGCTGGAGCGGCGGCGCACCCGGCGGCTGGCCGGTGCCGGGCACAGGCTGGGGCGCTGGGTGCTCTGAGGCAGGTGATGAGTGTGCGCTGGCTGCCTGTGCTGCCTGGGGCGGCTGAGCTTTGCGCGGGCTGGCTGGTTGTGCCGCCTTGGGCGGCTGGAGCGGCGGCGCACCCGGCGGCTGGTCGGTGCCGGGCACAGGCTGGGGCGCTGGGTCCTCTGAGGCAGGCTGTGATGAGTGCGCGCTGGCTGCCTGTGCTGCCTTGGGCGGCTGAGCCTCGCGCGCGCTGGCTTGCTGTGCCGCCTTGGGCGGCTGAGCCACGCACGCGCTGGCCGGCTGTGCCGCCTCGGGCGGCTGGAGCGGCGGCCCACCCGGCGGCTGGCCGGTGCCAGGCACAGGCTGCGGCGCTGGGCGCTCTGTGCCAGGCTGTGATGAGTGCGTTCTGGCTGCCCGGGCTGCCTTGTGCGGCTGAGGCACGCACGCACTGGCTGACCTTGCCGCCTTGGGTGCCGCCTTGGGTGGCTCAGCCTGGCACGCGCTGGCCGGCTGTGCCGCCTTGGACGCCTGAGCCTCGCACGCACTGGCTGACCGTGCCGCCTTGGGTGACTGATTCTCGCGCGCGCTGGCTGGCTGTGCCGCCTTGGGCGGCTGAGCCTGACGCGCGCTTGCCGGCTGTGCCGCCTTGGGCGGCTGAGTCTCGCGCACGCTGGCCGACTGTGCCGCCTTGGGCGGCTGAGCCTCGGGCACGCTGACCGACTGTGCCGCCTTGGGCCCCTGCTGGGCCACACGCACATCTGTTGGCTTTGCCGAGCCCGGGGGTGGTGCCAGTGGCGCCAGTGGCGCGGTCCCGCGGGTGGTGCCAGTTGTGCCAGTTGTGCCAGTGCCCGCGGGTGGTGCCAGTGGCGCAGAGCGCGCAGAGTCGTAGAACTGGCGGTCGGGCAGCGTGGCCGGCGGCTGCACGACCGGAGCGCGGTGGCCGTGCGGCTGTTTCAGTCGATCGAGGAACGACAGCACACCGTCGTCAGCAGTGTAGTCGGCAGAAGGAGCTGCGACAGCGGCAGCGTAGGGCTGGCGGCGGCTGAACAGCCGGCGGCTGAGAGACGGAGGGCGGCTCCTCTCACTGCCAGGCTTGCTGCCATCTCCGCTGCCTGGCTGGGCAGGTGGCAGCTGGGCCCGGCCGCTGGAGTGCGATGGCCCAGGAGCAGCAGCAGCAGCAGCAGCAGCAGCAAAAGCCTGGGGCTGGCGGCCGAACGACACAGGGCGGCTCCTCCCTCTGCCAGGCTTGCTGCCATCTCCGCTGCCCTGCTGGGCGGCTGGCAGCTGGGGCTGGCCGCTTGAGTGCAATGGCAAAGCAGCAGCAGCAGCAGCAGCAGCAGGAGTCTGAGGCTGGCGGCCGAGCGACGCAGGGCGGCGCCGCTTACTGACAGGCTCACTGTTATCTCCGCTTCCAGGCTGGGCAGCTGGCAGCTGGGGCTGTCCGCCTGAGTGTGACGTGGCAGCGGCAGCAGCTGCATGAGCCTTGGGCTGGTGGCCGAACGACGCAGGGCGGCGCCTCTTGCTGCCGGATGCGGTGCCCGCCTGAGCAGCTGGCAGCTGCGGCTGGCCGCTTGGGTGCAATGTGGCAGCAGCAGCAGCAGGGGCAGCAGCAGCGGGGGGCTGGGGCTCCCGGCTGAACGACTGAGGCAGACGCTCCCTGCCAGAGCCGCAGCCAGGCTCCTCCGGCGGCTGGTCGCAGTGGCTGAGCTGCTCCCTGCCGCTGGACGTCTGCATCGCGCGCGGCTGGATGTCGGCTGCTGCGGGCTGTGGCGAGTCGGGCAGGCCTGTGAGGTCGACCACGTCAAGCTCCTCGCGGTGTGACAAGCCCCTGCCGCCGTCGTGCGCCTGCTGCCCCTTGCGCTGCTCACCACAGGGGTCCTCTTTCACTGCAGGCTGCCTCTCTGATGCCCCTGCTGTGTGCGTGCTGGTCTGCTGCGCCTGCGGCTGCTGGTCGCAACACGGAGGCGGCGCAGCCAGCAGCATCCGCTGCGGCTGGTCGGCGTCGGCTGCACCGCCTGGGTCGACGACGACATCGGCAGGCACCGCATGCTGTGACGCAGGCAGCGCCGCGCGTGGTAGCGCCGCCTCCTCCTCTGGCGCCTGGCTGGCTGGCACTTGGAATGGGTCCGGCGAGCCGTCACGCGGGCGGGCTGCCACCGGGGCAGGGAGCTGCTGGTCTCCCCCGCTGGCAGCAGAGCCGCGCCGCATGGCGGCACCAGACGCGCGCTTTGGGGGAGGCGGCGGGGCTTCGATGCGTTGCTGCGATGGAGATGAGCCGCCGTGGTTGAGCTGCGTCACGATGTTGTCGATGTTGTCCTGCACCGTGCGCATCTGGCCGCTGGAGGCAGGCGAGGCACGGGCTGAGCCTGGACGGGGCGAGACCGCTGCCGCTGCGTCGCTGGGGCTGCGCGGGGGGTGAACATCGATTCCGGGCACAGCCAGCTGCTGCTGCTGCTGCTGCTGCTGTGCGGCGTGCCCTGATACCTTTTCCAGGTGATTGGGGGCCGACAGAAGCGCGGGTGCCACAGCCATAGGCGCGGTCTGCTGCGCGTCGAGCAACACCAGCAGAGAGCGGCGCTGGCCGCGTCTGCCAGTGGCAGTGGCCGCTCCGTGTTGCTGCTGCTGCTCCTGCTGCTGCTGCAGCGGCAGATGCGACGGTGCCACTTGCCTGGGCGGTGGAGCCACGCTTCCACCACCACCGAGACAGCTGAACGGGTCCTCATCTAGCTGCAGCTCCTCCATCAGAGAGGCGGCAAAGCTCTGCTTGGGAGCAGCGACGGCGGCGGCAGGTCCAGTGGCAGCGGGCGCGCCCGGCCGCTCCACAGAGCATGCTCCATCGGCCGCAGGTGCTGCGGTGCGTGGAGGATTTGCGAGTGTGCCCCGCTGCCGCTCACGTGCAGAGTTGACCTCGTCCACAGGCGGGCTGCGCTGCGCCTCCACGAGCGACGCCTCAGGTGAGGGGCCCTGGCTGAGTGTGGTGGTGTGCACGCCTTGCTGCCACTCAAGCGCGGGGCTCGCCTTGTCCACAAGCAGGCTGTGCTGCGCCTCCACACTCATTGCCTCAGGTGAGTGTCCCTGACTGGGTGTGGTGGTGTGTGCGCCCAGCTGCCGCTGCCGCTCACGCGCAGGGCTTGAACCGTCCACAGGCGGGATGCGGTGTGCCTCCATAAGCATCGCCTCAAGTGAGAGGCCCTGGCTGAGTGTGGTGTTGTGCGCGCCTAGCTGCTGCTCACACGCAGGGCTCGCCTCGTCCAAAAGCAGGCTGCGCTGCGCCTCCACACGCATCGCCTCAGGTGAGTGTCCCTGGCTGGGTGTGGTGGTGTGCGCGCCCAGCTGCTGCTCACGCGCAGGGCTCGCCCCGTCCACAAGCAGGCTGCGCTGCGCCTCCAAACGCATCACCTCAGGTGAGTGTCCCTGGCTGGGTGTGGTGGTGTGTACGCCCAGCTGCCGCTGTCGCTCACGCGCAGGGCTTGACCCGTCCACAGGCGGGCTGCGGTGTGCCTCTACAAGCATCGTCTCAGGTGAGTGGCCCTGGCTGAGTGTGGTGGTGTGCACGCCCTGCTGCCGCTCAAGCGCGGGGCTCGCCTCGTCCACAAGCAGGCTGCGCTGCGCCTCCACACTCATTGCCTCAGGTGAGTGTCCCTGACTGGGTGTGGTGGTGTGTGCGCCCAGCTGCCGCTGCCGCTCACGCGCAGGGCTTGAACCGTCCACAGGCGGGATGCGGTGTGCCTCCATAAGCATCGCCTCAAGTGAGAGGCCCTGGCTGAGTGTGGTGTTGTGCGCGCCTAGCTGCTGCTCACACGCAGGGCTCGCCTCGTCCAAAAGCAGGCTGCGCTGCGCCTCCACACGCATCGCCTCAGGTGAGTGTCCCTGGCTGGGTGTGGTGGTGTGCGCGCCCAGCTGCTGCTCACGCGCAGGGCTCGCCCCGTCCACAAGCAGGCTGCGCTGCGCCTCCAAACGCATCACCTCAGGTGAGTGTCCCTGGCTGGGTGTGGTGGTGTGTACGCCCAGCTGCCGCTGTCGCTCACGCGCAGGGCTTGACCCGTCCACAGGCGGGCTGCGGTGTGCCTCTACAAGCATCGTCTCAGGTGAGTGGCCCTGGCTGAGTGTGGTGGTGTGCACGCCCTGCTGCCGCTCAAGCGCGGGGCTCGCCTCGTCCACAAGCAGGCTGCGCTGCGCCTCCACACGCATCGCCTCAGGTGAGTGGCCCTGGCTGTGCGTGGTGGTGTGCACGCCCTGCTGCTGCTCACGCGCAGGGCTTGCTGCGTCCACAGGTGGGCTGCGGTGCGCCTCCACACGCATCGCCTCAGGTGAGTGGCCCTGGCTGAGTTTGGTGGTGTGTGCGACCTGCTGCCGCTCAGATTCTGCCTCGGCCACAGATGAGGGGGGCGCTGCTGCCTGTGGAGGTGCCGCCACTGCTGCTGCTGCTGCTGCTGCTGCTGCTGCCGAGGGCGCATGCTGTGTCGGGCTGGGTGCAGGCTGTGTGCACACAGGCAGGGCACTTGCAGCAGCACGTGCCAACGACAGCGACATGTCCAGGCAGCCCTGCCCCCGCACTGCCGCTTCCACGGGCACCTGCTGTGCGTGTGGGCTGGCAGGGGTTGGCGCCTGGCCAGCAGCAGACGACGGGGGTGCTGGGGCCAGCACTGCAGCTGCCGCTGTCAGGACTGCCAGCACCGACGCTGCCACAGGCGCCTGCTGTGCCGGAGGGCTGGCAGGGCCGGGTGCCTTGGTAGGGCGACGAGGCACTAGGGACGCTGCCTGTGGTGCGGCCAGATCTGCGGCTGCTGTGTGCACGTGCTGTGCTGGTGGGCTGTGCGCTTGCAGAGCGCAGGCAGCTGGCACGTGGTGCGAACCCTCGGGCATCAGAGCACTGATATCTGGCAGCTGAGGGGCACCACGCGGCGGGGATGCGGCCAGCACTGCTGCTGCCACAGGCACCTGTGCTGATGAAGGGCTGGGTGCCTGGAGAGCGCTGATGGCTGACAGGTGCGGCTCCTCAGGCAGCGGAGCACTGATCGCTGACAGCTGCGGCCCGTCACCCAGAGCGGAGGCCGCCAGTGCTGCCGCTGCCACCGGCGCGGTGTGTGGTGGGATGTTGGGTGGCTGTGCAGTTGCTGGCGGCGTGCTTGCAGAGTTGAGCTCCTCCGTATCGGCAGCCGACGCGTATCCTGAGGAGGCAGACGTTTGCTGTACCGCATCGTGGCTGCTGCGAGAAGATAGGATCTGCATCATCATCGCAGGGAGCGTGTTGGTCGGAGACTCCGTAGGCTGCTCCCTCACAGCTGACGTCGCTTGCGCCACTGGCCTAGACGCGGCTGCCACAGGGGAGGCCTGCGCTGCCTGGATGTCAGTCGACAGCACCGGCGCAGGCGGCTTGTTGACAGCAGGCGCCTGCACCACTGGTCTGGACGCGGCTGCCTGGATGCCAGTCGACAGCACGGGTGCAGGTGGCTTGCTGATAGCAGACGCCGCCTGTGCCACTGGTCTGGATGCAGCAGCCGCAGTAGAGGCCTGCGCTGCCTGGATGCCAATCGACAGCACAGGCGCAGGGGGCTGGCCGGCAGCACAAGACGCCTGCACCACTGGTCTGGATGCAGTGGCCGCAGGAGAGGCCTGCGCTGCATGGTCACCAGTTGACAGGGCAGCCGCAGGCGGCTGGTTGGCAGCAGACGCCGCCTGCATTGCTGGTCTGGACGCGGCTGCCACAGGGGAGGCCTGCGCTGCCTGGATGCCAGTCGACAGCACGGGCGCAGGCGGCTCGCTGATAGCAGACTTCGTCTGCGCCGCTGGCATGGACGCGGCTGCTGCCGGAGAGGCCGCTGCAGCCTGGATGGGTGGTGGCGGCACAGGCGCAGGTGGCTGGCTGGCTGGGGATGCCGCAGGTGGCGGTGCCTGGGCGGTCGTGGGAGAGACGCGCTGGCTGCCTGCTGGTGAACCCAGCGCCACTCCTGAGGAGGCCCGCGTGGCATCCACCTGGCGCCCGCCGTCCTCCTCATCATCATCAGCACCTGCTGGGCTTGGCACGCTGTCTGCCACTGGCTCGGGCGCCGTTCCAGGGATGGTGGTGAGCGGCGACTGGAACGCCGTGTCTGGGGTGGCGTCGAAGGCCGTCTGGAAGGCGTCGACTGGCGTGCTGTCCGCTCGCGGGCTCTCTGTGTCTGGGACGGTGTTGACGGGCGGCTGGGACGCCACGTCTGACGGGATCTCTGTGTCTGGGTCGGTTCTGAGGGGCGGCTGGGACCGCGCGTCTGACTGGACCTCTGTGCCTGGGATGGCGGTCGGGAGCGGCTGGGGCGGCTCATCCGACAGGACCTCTGTGTCTGGGATGGCGGTCATGAGCGGCTGGGGCAGCGCATCCGACAGGACCTCTGTGTCTGGGATGGCGTCCATGAGCGGCTGGGGCAGCGCATCCGACTGGACCTCCGTGCCTGTGATGGCGGTCATGAGCAGCTGAGGCAGCGCTTCCGACTGGACCTCTGTGTCTGGAATGGCAATCATGAGCGACTTGGGCTGCGCATCTGACTGGATCTCTGTGTCTGGGATGATAAGCTGAGATGCCGCGCGTGGAGCGCTGCCTGCCTCTGCCTGGCTGAGAGGTGGTGTGTGCGCTGGCGAAGTGGGCTGGGACACCGTCGGCTGCAGCATGATGCCTGCCGGCTGGCCGAGAGACGCTTTGCGTGCGGGCGAGGCTGCCTCGGACGCCGCGCGTGGCGCGCTGCCCGCCTCTGTCTGGCCGGGAAGTGCTGTGTGCACTGACGATGCCGGCTGGGGCGCCCTTAACTGCAGCACGCTGCCTGTCTCCTGCTGGCTGAGAGGCGCTGCGCGTGCGGGCGCGGCTGCCTCGGATGCCGCGTGTGGTACGCTACCCGCTCCTGCCTGGCTGCGAGGTCCTGTGTGCGCTGGCGAAGCGGGCTGGGGCGCCGTCGGCTGCAGCACGTCGCCTGCCTCCTGCTGGCCGAGAGACGCTGCGCGCGCGAGCGAGGCTGCCTCGGATGCCACGCGTGGCGCGCTGCCGGCTCCTGCCAGGCTGACAGGTGTGTTGTGCGCAGGCGAGGGCGCCGTTGGCGGCAACACGCTGAGCGTCTCTGGCTGGTCAAACGACTCTGATGTGGCAGGCTGAGCCGTGCCAGTCGCAATGCGCGCGGGCGAGGCGGGCCATGATGCGACGTGCGGCGCGCTGAGAACCTCTGGCTGGTTGAGAGACTCTGCGCGTGCCAGCGATGAGGGCCGGGACACTGCGCGCGGCACGCCGCCCGTGTCTGGCTGGTTGAGAGGCTCTGTGGGCGTGGGCGAGGCGGGGTGGGATACGGCGCGCGGCACGCTGCCCGCCTCTGGCTGGTTGAGCGAATCGGTGCGCGCGGGTGAGGGCAGCCTGGCGGCAGCGGTGGATGCGACCGGGCGGGAGGCTGCACGCTGGTGCGAGGGTAGCCGGGCGGCGGGGGCGGCCGCAGTCGACGTGGCCGGGCAGGAAGCTGAAGGAGGGGTGGACCCGGCAGACGACCCCCCCCTGCCCTGCGGGTTGGGGAAAGAAGGGAGGGAGGGCGGGGCCTTGTGTCAGTGGCAGTGGGGAGGCTCGTGTCAGTAGTATTTGGGCGGGCCTCGTGCCAGTATCATTTGGGGGCCGCGTGTCAGAAGCATGGGCCGGGCACGCATCACTACCCATCCACTAAACACGCCCCCTGGCCGCAGTAACTGCACGCGCGCGAGGCGCGCCCCACCGCGCACCTGTGCCGGCATCTTCCACGTGTGCTCAAACACCCCCCGGCTGCCAGTGGAGCCACTGCTTGACTGACAACTGCTGCCTCCCCCCCACAACCACCCCTCACCACCACCACCACCCCCCACACACACTCACCTGTGCCGGCATCTTCCACGTGTGCACAAACACCTCCCGGCTGCCGGTGGAGCCTGCGCTGGGTGGGTGGCGCGCGCGCCGGGGGCCAGCATGGCCGCCGCGCAGTGAGCCTGCTGGTCCGCCGCGCCCGCCTGACATGTAGCTCTGTGCTGGGCGGAAGGCCGCTGCCGATACGCCCTGAGAGACGGAGACCCCCGCTGCCTGCTGAGGGTTCACGACGACCGTGGCCGCAGGCACAGGCGGTACGCGCATGCCAGAAGCCCCGCTGCCCCCGCCGCCGCTGCCCCCTGCCGCACCCCTCGTAGCCGCGCCGACGCTCTGAGGCGACACGCGCGAGCGCGGTGTGTTGTCCGGCAGCGCCTCGGTCGGAGTTGGGCCTGGGTGGCTTGATGTCTGGCTTGTCTCCTGTGGGGCAAGCACACAGAGCATTGGTCGCGCATGCAGGCGAGTCAAGGCCAAGGGAGGGAGCTAAGTGTTGGTGGTGCCTGTACGGCAGCAGCAGCAGCAGCAGCAGCAGCAGCAGCAGCAGCAGCAGCAGCACCACCACCACCAGCAGCAGCAGCAGCAGCACCACCACCAGCAGCACCACCAGCAGCACCACCAGCAGCACCACCAGCAGCAGCAGACGCAGCTATCAACAAGCAGCACGCGACAGGGGCACACGCTGTGACAACACAGTGTGACCAGTTACAATCACCCTTGCATCAGCGGGTGCGGCTGGCGGCGGCAGCCCCGCAGCCTCCGCCTCGAGTGCAGGGAGAAGACGCTGTGCAGCACCGCCTGCAGGGGTATGTGCATGGTCGCACAGAGAGTTGGCGCCTGGGGCTGCTGGCACGGGCGCGAAAAGCGCGGGCACGGGCACGGGCGCAAAAAGCGCGGGCACGGGCAAGGGCACGGGCGCGAAAAGCGCGGGCGCTGCAGCGCTGCTGCTGGCAGCATCACCGTCGTCGTCTGCGCGGCCGATGACGAGCAGCCCAACCGCCTGCAGGGGCGCGTGCGATCCGGCAGCCCAATTTCTATAACCAAGCATGCTGCGCGTCCATGCGCTCACCTAGGTCGCTGAACTGAAGGAGCGCCTCCACCCACGGGTCCACCGCCTGCTCGCACGCCTCTGGCGTGAACATGTTCTGTATCAGTCTCACTACCAGAGCCTGCTGCTGCTCCTCCTGGCTGCCCATGCCTGCCTGCGCAGCACTGCCGCCGAGCGGCAGGCAGCTGCACAGCTCCTCTCGCCGGCTCCGCACCACCGCCGCGCCATTGTCGCACAGCGCGTGCAGCGACGCTGGCAGGTGGCGGTTGATTGCCAACTCAAACGCATGCCAGTCGACCGAGCCAGGTGAGCGCAGCAGTCGGACGCAGACCTGGCGGGTGTGAGCACGGGTGTTGGCATGGACGGGCAGGTGGGTGTCGAAGAGAGTTCGCATGGTGGCAAGATGCTGGGTGCAGAGCAGAGCAGGCGCCGCGCACGCCCTTCCCAGCACGCCCATGCATGCTGGGGTAGGGAGAGTGCCGCGAGCAGTGCAGCCAGGCGCCCACCCCAACAGCACACACGCACCTCCGTGCCTGCCGCTAGCAGCGCCTCAAAGCCCAGCTTGGACAGATGCTGCGACAGATCGGATGCGCTCGCCCGGCAGTCTTGAACCAGCGCCTGGATGTCGGCCACGTCTGCCGCCCGCATGGGCTCATGCTGCGGGCAGGCGGGCAGGGGTTGATGGCATGCGATGTTGTCACCTACCTGCGCCCGCGTCGCTGCGCACCCATCGATCGCATGGCGCAGGCGCAGCTCAGCATGCATGGCAACACACCTCCGCCATGCGCGACTCCAGCTGCCTCAGTTGCACGAGCATGATGAGCTGTCGCGGCAGCACCACGCCAGCCGCCACCGCCAGCTCCCTCCCACGTTGGAGTGCACCTGTGCACACACCATGACACAGGGACAAAGACTTTTGACATGCCGACCCAAAGTTCTTGCCTTCGCCATTCCCCAGCACGTGCATGGCGCCGCGTCACTCACGCGCCAGTGCCTGCGACGGCGTGGGCTGCTGCTGCGCGCCATCGGGAGGCTCAGGATTTTGATTCGCCTGGCACAGAAGTCGACACAGCTGCAGAGCGTGTCCGACCATCTCCAAGGCCTCTTTCGAGGCGTCGCGATCGTAACGAGGTACTTGTGGGTGATGGTGTCGTGTTTTTTTGCTGGTGTGGCGTGGAAGCTGAAGTGTGGGAGGCGCACACACGCCCAAGCCAAGTTCCAAGCCAAGTGCCTAGTTTCTATAGGAAGGTAGCTACCTGGGCCGCACCCAGCTAGCCACGACAGCCCATTGGACCGCATGGGGAGGTGCACACGTGTGACCACGCGTTGGTGGTGGTATTCTGGGACTCTGCATTAAGGCAGGTGCTCATCACGGCGAGAGGAACGGCGAGGAACGGCGAAGAACGGCGAGGAACGGCGAGGAACGCCGCGTGACTTCCATCCTGCGGGCATGCTCTTACAACACCCGACTCAGCCACACACTCCCTCTCTCACACATGACAACGCCAGAGTCGCCACTTCGTGTGCCTTCCTCTCACCCCCAGAGATCAACAAGTGCTGACCAGGTATCTAGGTACCCAGGTGTTGATTGCACTTCACCCAAATCGAACCTGTGGGTCGTGAGGGAGGCGTACGCACCTCGACACATACATGCACAAACAAAACATAAACTGCAAGGCTACCGCGACCAGCAGGTCAGTTACCCCACGAGCTCTTGGCCACCAGCCTGGCCTTTGACCCCGGCCCCCGCGCCGCCGGCTCCGAGACCTTGAACGCCTGCAGCTCACACAAAGTCACAGACGGCGCCCCCTCGTACGTCCGCGCGTCCGGTCCCGGCACGCACTGCGCGCGGGGCTGCTCGGCCGGAGGGTCCCACTCGCTCGACGCTAGCACGACGCTGCAGCCGAGCCGCGTGAGTACGCGCACGTCCGTGGAGAAAGCGGCGTGTGGCAGAGCGTTGGCTGCATTGGCGAGCTCCTGCAGCACGCAGTTCATGAAGCACATGTTGGACTCCCAAGAACCACAGTGCAGATATTCCCTGTACATAGCAGCGTAATCTAGTTGCGGCGGGCGTGTGACTCATCATGCTCGGGTTGTTGAGCACCATTTCACCTTTCCTTGCGCGCCAGGCAAACCTCCTGCCCACCGTGCCCCCCCCCCCCCCCGGAGTGCTAACCTGCACTGGGAAGCGCTCGTAAGGGTGCGCGTCCGCTGTGTGTTCCCTGAGCGCACGAATCGTGGCGCGCCCGGCGGCCTCTGCTGCAGGAACGTCGGGGCCCGGTATGTAGGAGCTCAGCAGCCTGTTGGCCTTTGGGCCGCGGGCCTTCGCCATGCGGTTCGCAGCCGCATTTTTCTTCTCCTTGAGCGTCGCGCAATCGCTGCACGTGGCGTACAAATGCGACAGCGCCGGCGGTAGCTGCATCCCGCCAGAGCCACGTGGGGGCGCGCCCGTCGCCAGCAGCCATGCGGCCGCAGGTGGCGGCAGCAGCTGCGCGGAACAGCTGCTGCTGGGCAGCATCGCGAGCGCGGCCGCGATGGGCGACAGAGCGTGCTCCGCCGGCACCGCCGCAGCCACCACCAACCTGGTGAGTGGGTTCGAGTGGTTGTGCCTCTGTTTGAAGGGCGGTGCTGTGTTGAGACAAGCTATGCTGGGGCGGTTGTGTGTTGAGGCGCAGTTGCAGCAGCAGCAGCAGCAGCAGCACCAGCAGTAGGAGCAGCAGCAGCAGGAGGCGAGCCAGCAAGAGGCAGTGAATGAGTGGTTTCCCCCCTTCCCACCCTCGCCCCCGGAACTCACCTCCCGGCCGAGAAGGCGCCAGTGGGCGCGGCCAGCTGCCATCAGCAGGGGCCTTGTAGAAGTCGAGCAACTCGAGGCCTGGGTTCGCAGGCAAGAGAGCGGCGGGCAGCTGCTCGCTCAGGACCTCCAGCAGCTTTGCCGGCGACGGCGCGAGCGAGTCATAGCTGAAGTGGAAGTCGGGGCACTCGCCATGCGTGCATCGGCGTTTCCGCATGCGTGTTCCTGCATTCACGCCAACCACACAAGTTCGCGCAGGTACCCGCGCTCATCAGCCTGTGGTCCAATACATCCTGACATCAATGCCTCTCTCGGGGGAGTCCTACTCATGTAGCCGCGCACATCACGCTCCCTGGAGAGCGTCTCATCCCACCTGCAGGTACATGTGCGCCAGCCACGCAAGGCCGTGCAGGTAGCCGCGCGGGTCGCGTGAGGCCACGCCAGCACCAGCCGCGACGTCGTCCCCGTCGCTCTCGCTCCAGAACCCCTCAGCGTCCTTGACATCAGCCGCTGTTAGCAGAGCGCGCAGCGCACGCACGCTGATGACCGGCGCGCCGCCCTTGCCGCCGCGGCCGCCCGGGCGCACGATGCCCGGGTGGTCGCTGTTGTGGGCGTTGGGCGACCACGCGCGCCACGCGCGCGTTTGCGCAGCCCAAAGGTCCTGCGAGCGCCGCGTGGTTGACTCAGCGGTCGGCCGCCATCAGGCCGGCAGTGATGTTGCATAAAAATCCATAAACTGTAAGCTGTGCCTAGGCAGGAGGAGGCAAGGTTCCATTATGGGAAGAGAGGCCCAGATCGGGCACCTACCGGGATCAGGTCAGGGGGGGCAGGGGGCACAAGACAGAGCGGGTGCTTGCCTTGATTCGCGGATTTAGACCCGGCAGGTAGACGTTGCCGCTGCTCATCACGGTCGGAAGGACCAGGTCACACCCCAGGCCCAGGAGCAGCTCCGCGTCAGGCTGCGTCTGCGCTCAGGGTGTTGGGAGGGTAGGAGCGAGGGTGGGTGGGGGAGGGCAAAGGCAGCAAAAGCTAGGAGTCTCATACGCTCGAGTGGTGCCCCGAGGACTGTAAGAACCTCGTAGCCTATGAGTTGTAGCCTACGAGTTGAAGGCAGCAAATATTCCTTTCAGCATTCTATCGCGCGTTGTGTTGGGCGCACGAGCATGGTCACACGGAGTCCAAAGGCCACGCTGCGGCCGCTAGTGATCGCGGCCGCCGAGAAGGACCGTATGCCCGAGACCCGAGCCTGAAACCTCGAGACAGAGCGTGCGCGCGCGCGCGCGTGCGCGTGTGTGTGCCCCAATCAGCCCAAAACCCCGGGAAAGATCGCGCACGCGCGCCTGCCCAATCAGTCCGAAACTTCAAGACAGAGCGCGTGCGCGCATGTGCCCAATCAGCCCAAATATGCCCGAGCCTGCTCACCTGCCGCAGCACGCCACGCCCGGAAGCAGCAGCGTGCGCGTCCACATCTTGTGCAGCTTGCCCACACTGAACACGTGCGGGTCCACGGCGATACCGTTGCGCCTGAAGAGAGGCGCACATCAGAGGCACTACTCATTTGCATTTATCACAGGAACTCATCAGAAGCATTCATCAAAGGCGTTCATTAGAACCATTCGCCCGAGGCACTCATCAGGAGAAGGCGCTGAATCTGAGGCACTCATCACAGGCACTCACACAAGGCATGTGTCAGAGGCATTCGTCACAACCATTCACCAGAGGCATTCTCACCTGAGGTGGGCAGGCGCGTCGCCCAGGACGTACAGGCGTGGCCCAACTGGCAACGCAAGAGACATGAGCACAAGGTCGGCGTCCGTGCCAAAGATGACTGCGGAGCGTGCACACACGCAAGTGGGGAGGAGTGTGGGAGGCTGTGTGTGTGGCAGAGGGGGGGGAGTCGGGGGGCGCATGAGGAGGTGCCTCTGTGTCTGTCAGTGTGTGGGTGGGTGGAGGGGTGGGGGGTGGTCATGAGGATGTATCTGTGTGTGTACGAGGTGAGGGTGGGTGGGGTGGGGGGCGGTGGGTATAGAGATGGGACGCTCGAGCCTCGCGAGGCGGGCGATTTGCGGCTGCGGGCATGCGCAGGCGTGCAAGCGCACGTGCGTTTCTTCCTCGCCCCCCCCCCCTCCCCTGCCACGTTGCATGTCTACCTCATTGCGTGCCTGCCTCACTCATGCGAGTGCGCATATTTGCTTTGGTAGGTTTACTTTTGCGTGTGTCTGCGCGCAAGCGCACCGTGCGTGTCTTTTGTGCTGCCATCCTGCCACGGGCGTGCAAGCCGACCGAGGATCTTCATCTCGCCCTCGCCCTCGACTGTTGCGACAGACACCTCGATGGCCAGTTTGTTGCACCTGACAATGCGGACGAGTTTGTTTAGCATGAGTGTCTGCCTGTATACAAACGTCACAAACCCTACCCTGACTCAACCTTCGACGGATTATCCGTTTTGAAGTGATAGGACGAGCACTTTGGATTGACCAACACCCTCCCAAAGAGCTTCAAAAACCCGGAGAGTTGTTGTAACTACGCGCGTGCGAGTTGTGTTTGCGTGTGTGCTGATCGGTTGTCAATGTGGTGCGTGGTCCCTCCGCGGTGGCATTGTGCCAAGCGGCCCTGATGATAATGAGCCGGCTCTCACTACACATTGGGAGTGCCAGGTGCATCTGTAAGAGGTCGAGGAAGAAGAAGAAGAAGCAAAATTGTGATGAAGCGCAGGTTTCTCAAGATGTGCACGTACCCCAGCATTTAGGCAGCTCCCTCAATCCCTCGCCAAAGGGTGCGCACTGTCAACTGTCAACTGTCAACTGTCAACTGTCAACAGTTAACTGTTAACTGTTAACTGTTAAGAGGCCGGTCATACTTGGGGTCCGTTAAGTTTGATTTGGCACCCATGTTGGGCTGAACGTTAGGCATGACCTAACGTGAAAACGACAGCCGGTCACACTCGGTTACGCAAGGGGTCAGTGAGGAAAACCGCCCGCACTGGATTCGCTCTTGCTGCCCTCCCCCTCTCCAGCAGAGGAACCCTCGTTGTCGACAACGCCATCGCCGGGGCGTGGGCCTCGTGGGCGCAGAGATTCGCGGCGGTCAACGGAGGTTGACGGCCCCGCGCCCCGCGCCCCGCGCCCTCGCGACGCGGTCGCTCGCCTCTCCCCCTGTAACAGCTCGATACGGGGTCCATGCGTCCGCCCAGGGGCACGGGTGGGTGGGGGGCCTAATGTGAAAATCTAACTTGAGGGGGTGGGGCCAAGTTAGAATTTGCACCCCACGTTAGGTTTCCGCTAATTGCGACCAGTGTGACCGGCCCCACGTTTGCGAAAATCCAACTCTAATCGTAAACGGGCGCCAGTGTGACCGACCTCTACCTGTTAACTGTAAACTGATAACTGTAAACTATAAACTATTAACTGTAAACTGTTAACTTTAAACTGTAAGCTGTAGGGCCCCTTCCCACCCAGCCAAAATCGGTAGTTTTCGACTGTTTCGGCAGTTTTTGCGCTCCCACCAAGCCGAAAATCGGCTGTTCATGGCGGGCGGAATCAGCCGAATATCGGCTGTGGACTGCCGAACTGCCGAGTGGTAAAATCGGTGTCGGCAGTTCGGCTGCTTGCACCCTACCTCTCCGACGGGTCCCGCGCGGCACTCCCCGTCCTCCCCTGCTGCCAGGAGCCTTGCCATGCCCAGACGCTGCCCAGGCCCAGCACGCAGCATGCAGCAGGGCATGTAGCAACAGCCCATGGGCATGCAGCAGCGCATGAGCATGTAGCAGCAGCAGCCCATGGGCTGCAGTAGAAGCCCATAGGCATGCAGCAGACCACCGGCATGCAGCAGCCCATGGGCATGCAGCCTGGAGCCCTGGCCCTGGCCATTTTATGAATCTGCCAATCCATGCCGGTGGGAACACAGGTTTGGCAGTTTGGCTGTCCCAAACTGCCGAGCCTTCCAGACCCAAACTGCCGACTCGGCTGGGTGGGAAGGGGCCCGTAAGCTGTAAGCTGTAAGCTGTAAACTGTAAGCTGTAAACTGTAAACTGTAAACTGTAAACTGCAAACTGTAAACTGTAAACTGTAAACTGAAAATGGTGAACGGTAAGCTGAAAACTGTTAACTGTGAATTGTAAACTGTAAACTGCAAGGATACCAGCACCAACCAGCGGGGGCTCGTCAGCGTGGCAGCCGCCCACGCGCGCAGCGACGCGGACACTTCCAGCATGAAGAGTGTGCCGGGAGTGAGTGCGTTGCGCGGCACGCATGTCTTGTGAGACGTGCTTCCATGTGCTTCTGTGGTGGGGTGCGTGCGGTGGAGTACGGACACGTGGGACGCGTGCACGTGGAGCAGGCGCGGTGGGACTCGTGCGCACGGGGTGTGCGGGGTTCATTGACGCACAGACTTTCCTCACACACAGGTCCGCCTGCACTCCAGACCTACACGCCCTGCAAATGCGCGCGCACACACACATGCACACGCGTGCACGCACACGTACCCACACATGCCCACCTTTCGGTGCTAGCGCTGTTCCAGCAGCTTGGCCATTGGCGCTGGCCCGTCGACAGCAAGCATCAGGCTCTTGCGGGGCGAGCACTCGTTCAAGATGGCGTCGAGCCGCTTGTGCAGCTCTGTGTGGAAAGCACCCTTGGTCGCACCTGCAGTGAGTGTGCATGTATGTGCCTGGGTGCCCGCTGGGCTTCACTCAGCTAGGCCTCCAGTCAACACAACGAAAGCGGCTCTGTCCTGATCGCAGCAGCCACGAGATCAGCTGGCCAGGGCTTGCCGTAAGGCCCCCTTCAGTAGCGGCGTAGCGGATACGCTTTATCGCCACCGTATACTGGCATCTACCATGCTGACGCGCCGCGTTCAGCAGGCCGTTCACATCGATGTGCAGATGGTCGATCTCCACGCCCGCCAGCGGCACGTACGCCAGGGTTGCACGGGACGCTCGTCCTGAGGAGGGGTCAGCGTCCTGACTGTACGTAGGACGTAGGACGGTACCCCAGGACGCAGTACAAGGACGCGGGGGACGAGTGTGGCGCGAGCGACTAAGTTCCCACACCCCGTCACACACAACTCTGTCGCTCCTCAATCGATTGACAACTCAAGCAGTCCCTTGGAAAGCACTTTTTATAATCTCTCCATCACATGTCGAATCGTCCGAATCGGTGCAGCAGCCAGGAAGTTATGGCCGTGGCCGTTTTGTGTGGCAAGTAAAGGCGTCTGGTGCTGCCGCTGATCGCGTCCTGCAGTACGCACCCCAGCGTACTGTCAGGACGCAGGACGTGGTACCGTACCCCAGTAAAAATCACAACCCGTGCAACCCTGACATAAGCCTCGCTGTTCTCCTCCTTGAACCTTACAGTGAAGCCTGTGTGATTGTGGGAGACGTGAGTGCGTGCAAATTCTGCCATTTGCGGCAACTGCGTGCTGGAAGACGTGCGCGCCACCATGATGGGTGTGCATGCATGCAGATACAGCGGCGCCGCCCATGCATACGCGTGCAGCGCCCCCCCCCTCCCAGCGGCCACAGCACAGCTGCAGCCGTAGTGTCCGCAAGCCACTTTCACATCGCATGTCAATTCAGGTGCTGTGTGCCACGCTGTGTGCCACGCAACTTGATGCGATGCCAGAATAGCGCAGCGCGTACCTACACGCCCATGCTGCCGCGTCGCCGTGCCTCGTAGCGATTTGCGATCGATCACCGATCACGAAAGTAGCACGGAGTGCCTTTGACTTATACAATGGATTTTAAAGTCGGTGTAGATCAAAACACAATCTACACGACGACAATGTGGTGGATGCGATTGTGCGTGTAGTGTCTCTGCCAGAGGCGCCTTGCAACAACTCTCATCCCCCAGACTTCTGGGTGTGGAACGCGGTCGCCATATGCAACAACAACAACAAGAGGGTTTCAAAATCATATGCATGTTCTCTTCCGTGCTTGAGTAGTTGAGGACACCAGAAAGAGGACGCCAAGCGTGATACTTTGCTTGCCCGCGCGGTCTTGCTATCGACGACGATTTGTGGCTCGAGATGTGGCAGTGGGTGGGTGGTCGAGGCAGGAAGCGTGAGTGCCGAGCCATGTGTGCGGAGCCTAGAGTCGGGCTTCTCTCGTCAAAAGCTGAGTCACCCGTCCGGCAAGCATCACGCGCTTTCTTGCCTTCTCCGACCCTAGCCCTGCCGACGCTCGGCAGCAGCCTGGCTGCCACGCTGCAAGCGATCGACGTCAGCCACTGCCCAGGCCTGTACTCCGTGTGCGTCTGTGCCTGCGGACACCACGAGTCTGTGTGCCAAAGCTGTCGCACTTGCAACGTGCAGTTGTGGCACAGAGCACTTCATGGCTGGTGCTTGAGTCTGGCACCGCCGGCAACATGCATCAGGCTCCACAAGCTCGATCTCCAAGTTTTCAGCCCTGTGCTCCATAGGGAGGCTCAGGATTTTGATTCGCCGGGCACGGAAGTCGACACAGCTGCAAAACGTGTCCGACCATCGTCGAGGTCACTTTCAGGGAGTCGCGATCAACTATAATTGAGCGCGTTGTTGTGGCGATTTTCCTGGGGTGTGGCGTGGAAACGGAAGTGTGGGAGGCACATGCGCCCAAACGTTCCAAGCCCTTCCAACTGGGCCCCATCCAGCTAGCCACCACCACCTATTGGACCGCCTGAGGCAGTGTGAGAACGCGTCTCGGTGCTGGTAGTCTAGGGCTGCATCGAGCCAGGCAAGGAATCAGCAAGGAGCTCACAGCGGCGTGTGTTCGCGTGCTGATGCGCAGACTTGCCGATGCACGGATTGACACATGGAATTTCCAGGCCGGTGCATTAATTTGAATTCCAAACATCCTGCAGGCCTGGTATTACTTACAACACCCGGCTACGCAAAAGACTCTCTATCAACACGCGATTACGCCGGACTCGCAACTTTGGGTGCCTGCCTGCGTGCGCCTGCTTTGCGGCCTCACAAACGAACGAGTGCTTACCAGGTGCCCACGTGGTGACCGCACACCACCCAAGCCAGCCGTCGTGGGGGAGGCACACGTACTTTGACACTCACGCACACACACACACATACGCTGCCTGTTGTGCGTCTCGCACGTCCGCGAAATACATGACACGACACACGCACACACATACACACACACACACACACACACACACACAGAAAGCATAGACTGCAAGGCTACCGCAACCAGCAGGTCAGTTTCCCCACCAGTCAATGGCCACCAGCTTGGCCTTTGCCCCCAGCCCCCGCGCCGCCTTCTTCGAGACCTTGAATGCCTGCAGCTTGCACGACGTCACGGCAGGCTCCCCATTGTACGACCGCACGTATGGCCCAAATGAGCACTGCGCACGGGGCTGTCCAACCGGAGGGTCCCACTCGCGCGACGCTAGCACGACGCTGCAGCCGAGCCGCGTGAGCTCGGTCGCGTCCAGGAGGAAGGCGGCGCATGGCAGAGCGTCGGCTGCGCTGGCGAGCTCCTGCAGCACGCAGTTCAGGGAGCACGTGTTGGCCTCTAGATACAAAGTGGAGATCTCCCTTGTACATGGGCACGGAACTAGTAGCAGCAGGCGGGTAACTCACAAGTAACAGTAACTCATAAGTAACTCATAAGTAATAGCCGGAACTAGTAGCAGCAGGCGAGTAACTCATCATGCTCATACTGTTGAGGTTGTTGGAGCCCTAGTTCCCCCTTTTTGTGTGCCAGGCCTACATCCTACCTACATCCTGCGTGCCAGGCCTAAATCCTGCCAGCCAGTCCTTCCCCCGACCATCCCCACCTGCACTGGGAAGCGCTTGTACGGGTGCGTAACCATGGTGTGGGCCTTGAGCGCGCGATTCGTGGCGCGTCCAGCGGCCTCTGCTGCGGGAACATCGGGGCCTGGTACGTAGGAGCTCAGCTGCCTGTCAGCCCACGTGCACGATCCACGGGCTACCTCCACGCGCTTTGCGGCCACAATTTTGTTGTCGTTGAGCGTCGTGCAGGAGCTGCACGTGGCGTACGCGCGACAGCGGCGTCGACAGCGCCCTGCCGCCACCCATTGCTAGCAGCCACGCGGCCGCAGGTGGTGGCAGCAGGTGCGCGGAGCCTTCACCGGGAAGCATCGCCAGTGCGGTCGCGATGGGCGACAGAGGGCGCCGCCACGGCAACGCCGCAGCCGCCGCAGACGCTGCGGGAGCCCCTGGTGAGTGAGTTGGGGCAGTTGCGTTGTTGTTTGATGGGCTGACCTTTGGTGGGCTGACCTTTGGTGAGACGAGCTATGCTGAGGCGGGGCTGTGTTGAGGTGGGGCTGTGTTGAGGCGCAGCAACAGCGGCAGCAGCAGCAGCAGCAATAGCAGGAGCAGCAGCAGCAGCAGCAGCAGCAGCAGCAGCAGGAGCAGCAGCAGCAGCAGCAGCAGCAGCAGCAGCAGCAGCAGCAGCAGCAGCAGCAGCAGCAGCAGGAGCAGCAGGAGGTGAGCCAGCGAGGTGCAGTGAATGAGTGTTTTCCCCCCTTCCCCACCCCAAGTGTGGAGTATCGGCGGGTGTCTCTAGTAGAAGAGTAGCCTGCTTAGCTGGAAACCCCGTGTTACTGTTACTGTTACCACCCTCGCCCCCGGAACTTACCTCTCAGCCGAGGGGGCGCCAGTGGGCGCGGCCAGCTGCCATCAGCGGGGGCCTTGTAGAAGTCGCGCAACTCGAGGCCTGGGTGCGCAGGCAAGAGAGCGGCGGGCAGCCGCTCGCTCAGGAACTTCAGAAGCTTTGCCGGCGATGGCGCGAGCGAGTCGTAGGTGAAGCGGTAGTCGGGGCACTCGCCCTGCGTGCATCGGCGTTTCCTCATGCGTGTTCCTGCACTTCCGCCAGCCACACAGGCACCCAAGTGCGCCAGCCGCGCAGGTACACGCGTGCATCAGGCTGTGTCCCAACACCCCCCAAAAGCAATGCCTTCCATGCGGAGCGTCTCTTCCCACACCAGGTACATATGCGCCGGTCACACAAGGCCGTGAAGGTAGTCGCGCTCATCAGGCTGTGATCCAATGCACCCTGGCATCAATGCCTCCCTCGGGGGAGTCCTAATCAGGTAGCCGCGCACATCACGCTCCCTGGAGAGCGTGTTATCTCACCTGCAGGTACATGTGCGCGAGCCAAACGAGGCCATGCAGGTAGCCGCGCGCGTTGCGCGGGGCCACGCCATCACCCGCCGCTGAGGCGTCCGCGTCGCTCTCGCGCTCTCGCGCTCGACATCCGCAGCACCAACCGTCGTCAGAAGCGCGTGCAGCGTGCGCATGCTGAGGACCGGCGCGCCGCCGTCGCCGCCGCAGCCGCGCAGACGCACGATCCCCGGGTGGCTGCTGTTGTCAGGGTTGGGTGACCATGCGCGCCACGCACGCTTGTGCGCGGCCCACAGGTCCTGCGGGCACCACGCAGTTGAGCGAGCGTTCAGTCGCCGTGAGGCAGCCAGTTTCTGTATGAGCATCCTGTGATTGTAAGCTGCGCCTAGGTGGGATGCCTGAGCCTGAGGGGTGCAATATTGGAAGTGGTTTGCAGATCGAGCGCCTATTGGGATCAGCGCAGGGGGGCAGGGGGGCAGCGAGACAGAGCGGTTGCTTGCCTGGATTCGCGGGTACAGGCTCGACAGGTAGTCGTTGCCACTGCTCATCACGGTCAGTAGGACCAGGTCACACCCCAGGCCCAGCAGCAGCTCCGCTTCGGACTGTGTCTGTGTTCAGGGTGTTGGGAGGGTGGGAGCAAAGGCAGGCGAGCAAGGCAAAGGCAGCAAATGCTAGCAGCAGCCCTACACGCCCGAGTGGTACCCCGAGGACTGTAACAACCTCGTAGGCAGCAGCTTTTCCTTGCAGGCTGAAGCACTGCATCGTGACTTGTGTTCATCACATGGCATTGGGTCAATGGGCCACACACTGATCACAGCCAGCTGAGGCCACTAGTGAGCGCGGCCGTTTACAGTTTACAGTTGACAGTTTACAGTACGCACCCTCAAGGCGTGGAATTTTAGGGAGCTGCCCACTTGTGAGCGCGGCCGCCGGGAAGCACGGCAGTGCCCACTCGCACGCATACATCATATGCCTTTTGCAGTTTTGTACATGCACGCGCCCGGAGGACCCGGGGCGTGAGTTAAGGCCTAGACTACACGTCTAGGGGAGCTCTACTAGTAGAGCCCGCAAGGTCACGCATATGCCCTAGTGGTGCCCCGAGCAACACATCTTCCTTGCTGCATTCTATCGCGAGTTGTGTTGGGCGCACGAGTATGTTCACTCAGATGCTACTGGCCACAGTGTAGGCCGCTAGCCTTGCGGGCTCTACTAGTAGAGCTCCCCTAGACATGTAGGCTAGGCCTTGACTCACGCCCCGGGGTCCTCCAAACGCGTACATGTAAAAACTGTAAAAACTGGCCACAGCGAAGGCCGCTAGCGAGCACGGCCGCCGGGAAGCACGACCACGTCCACTGGCACGCACCTCGCATGCTCTAGTGGTGCCCCGAGCAGAAAACCTTCCTTGCAGCATTCTATCGTGAGCTGTGTTGGATGCATGTTCACTCACATGCTACTGGCCACAGCGTAGGCCGCTAGTGAGTGCGGCCGCCAGGAAGCACGGCCGTGCGGAAGCGCGGCCATGCGGCCGCGCCCACTCGTTCGCATGCATACCCTCCTCACCTGGCCCAACACTCTGCGCCCGGAGGGCAGCAGCGAGCGCGTCCAATTCTCGTGAAGCTTGCCCACACTGAACGCGAGCGGGTTCACGACTTTGTCGTAGTCCCTGAAGACAAATTTATGGGTGTTGCATGCACCACCCGGAGGACCCCGGTGCTTGAGTTAAGGCATACAGGGGGGCGCTTCTAGGAGAGCATGCAGGGCCGCGCTAGCGCGCTGGCCTACCAGACCTCCAGAGAGACACTCATGCAAGGCACTCATCATATTGATTCATTCTAGGGAAGTTCCTATGATGAATACATGTGAGGCACTCATGAGTGCCTGTGATGATCATCAGAGGTGCTCGTCAGAGGCATCCATCAGAAAACGTTCATCGGAACCATTCATCAGATGCGCTCATCAGGAAGAGGCATTCAATCAGAGGAGCTCACCAATCACATCTATCAGATGCATGCATCAAAAAAAATCATCAGAGGTATACTTCCCTGGTAGGCTGGCGTGCTACGTGGCCTTGCGGGCTCTCTAAGTAGAGCTCCGCTGGACGTGTAGTCTAGGCCTTAACTTACGCCCCGGGGTCCTCCGGGCGCGTGCATGTAAAAACTGTAAAAACATTCACCAGAGGCGCTCATCAGGAAAAGGTATTCAATCAGAGGAGCTCACCAATCACAGATCAGAGGCATCATGAAAAACAGTAATCTGAGGGAAGCTCACAGGAGGCGGCCGGTCGCGTCGCCCAGGACGTACAGGCGTGGCCCAACTGCCGACGCAAGAGACATGAGCACAATGTCGGAGTCATCGCCAAAAATGGCTGCCTTGTGTGCGCATACACGCGGGTGAGGACGAGAGCGTGTGTTTGTGTGGATGGGCTGAGGCATGTGAGGAGGTGTTTGTGTGTGATTATGTGCATACGTTGTGGGGGAGGTGCTTGTGGAGGTGTCTCTGTGTCTGTGTGTGTGGGGGGGGGGGGGGGGGAGGAAGGGAGGGAGTGGATGGGAGAGACTGGTCGCTCAAGCATTGTGGGGTGTTGTATACCTACCTCGTTGCGTGCCCCCCGCACTCATTTACGTGCACATATTCGCTTTCGTATGCTTATTTTGTCTGTTTATTTTTGTGATTGTTGTTGTGCATTTGGGGCTCGATTAACGGAGGCGCGTTCTCGTCGCCGAGCCCTGGACCCAGCAATGCGGCGCTGCTGGTGACGAGGATCTCCGTGCCGCTGACGAGCGGGGTAAAATACGACTGGCCCGGCTCCTGCTAGACTGCCCTCGGTGGAACACTTCAGGAGCGGCTTGCCCGGCGCTGCTATGGCTTGGCGAGTAGCCGCGGCGCTGCCACGGCCCGTGCTGGGAGACGGCCCTTTTCCTCCCCCCGAGCAGGACGCCATGCGGCACCGATCTCGACGAGTTGATCGACGAGCGGAGGAGCTGGCGCCCGTCAATGCATGCTGGACATTGGTCAAGATGGCTGCCCGTGGGGGCGGGCTACCATCACGGCTTCAGCGGTGGCGACCGCCGAGGCAACACAGAGTAAATCCGCTTCACCAATCGCAGCGTTCGTCACCGCGCTCATCCTCGGGGTCGCTCGTCTGCCGGTGACTGGCGTTGGAAGGTCTTCAGGCAGCCTCCATGACAACTCTGTCGTCCATGCACCCCTGGAGGGTGGGACCTGGCCATGCATGAGGCATGGGGCGCCGGCTGAGCCCCATGCAAACGAGAGCTGGACAGCCATGCACTGCCAGGCGGGGACCGTTCCAGTCAGCGCCAGTCGGCTCTGCCGGCTTGACTGGCCACAAGGCCACTACTGTGACCCTGAGGAAGGTCCTCTCCTATATGCTCCTTGCCAGACATGTCTCTCAGAGACCGCTGTTTGGGGTAGTCTAGCCGGCGGGAGCGGTAGTCTAACGGCCGGGAGCCGGCGGTACTCTAGTACTGAAGTGTGCTGGAGTATCGGCGGGTGTCTCTCGTAGAAGAGTAGCCTGCTTAGCTGGAAACCCCGTGTTACTGTTACTGCGGTGCGAGCGCGTGCGCGCGTGGTGTGCTGCAGCACCCCCGCAGGCACGCCCCCTTACTGCAGTGCTGCATACTAAGGTCATACAGATAGCCCGTATTACAAGCTTTCCAACGCAAGTCGAATGGCTCAAATCCAGGCAGAGGGCAGGGAGTTCCGTCCGCTGTTGTGTGCATCGTTGCAAGCGCGCGCGTGTGGTGCTGCAGCAGAACCCAAGGCCCCCCCCCCCTACTGCAGTTCTATCGATAGCCCTTGTTAAAAGCTTTCCAATGCAAGTGGAATGGTTTCGATCCAACCACAGGAACGTGAGTTATGGCCGTTTTGTGTTTCAAGTAAAAGGCGTCTAGTGCTGCGTACAGCGCGTACGTATATACGCTCCCTCACGTACGTACGTACGTACGAAAAATGCGCACGTACGCGTAGCCACGTACCGTGCAACCCTGCCATCTGTACATCGATGCGAACGGCCTGCTGAACGTGGTGCTTGAGCATGGTAGATGCTAGTGCGCCGCGGTGCAGGGTTTCTTGCAAGCTACGATTAGGACAGGGCCGCACTGGTTGCTATGGCTGGAGACCTAGCTGGGCGAGTGCACCCCAGGCCGCAGCAGGGGTGTGCAGCCAGCACTATTGCACATGAAGCACAGGCGTGCACGCGCACACAGGCATGCATACATGCACACTCGCTGCAGCTGAGACAGAGGCCGTGTTCCACACCGAGCTGCACAAGCGGCTCGACGACATTATGAACGAGTGCTCGCTCCGCAAGAGCATGCTGTGGTGCTTGCTGTGGTGCTTGCTGTCGACGGGCCAGCGCCAATCGCCAAGCTGCTGAAGCAGCGCCAGCGCCGCAAGGTGGGCTTGTGTGTGCGTGCTCGCACCGCACCACAAACAAAAAGGGCAGCAACTCCCTGCCCTCCAGGTCGCCCCCTACTAGATCGCACTAGACAACCCTTTTTATCAGCTTTCCAATGCATGTTTAATGGTTGCGATCCGAGCACAGGAGCGTGAATTATGGCCGTTTTTGTGGTTCAAGTAAAAGGCGTATAGTGCTGCGGCGTCCCGATTTTCGCACGCGTACGGCCAGCGTACGTACGTATTTCCGAAAAATACGTACGTACGTACGCTCCAGACCCAAAATACGTACGTACCGTGCAACCCTGACAGATGGTCGATCTCCACGCCCGCCAGCGGCACGTATGCCTCGCTGTGCTCCTCCTTGAACCTTGCAGTGAAGCGAGTGGTTGTGGAAGACGTGAGTGTGCGCACATTCTGCCATATGCGGCAACTGCGTCCTGGAAGACGTGCGCGCCACCATGATGCGTGTGCATGCCATGGGCGTTGCGCGCCACCATGCATGCAGATGCAGCGGCGCCGCCCATGCATATGAGTGCAGCCACCTCCAGCGCCCACATCACAGCGCCCTAGAGCCCACATGGGCCACCCTCACATCGCATTTAGGTGCTGTGTGCCGCGCGGCGTGTACGAGGCAGCCCGCTCCGCAGCTAGAGCAACACAGATTAACGGGGCAACTTGACGCGATGCCAGAGCAGCGCAGCGCGTATCTGGGACGCCCATGCTGCCGCGTCGCCGCGCCTTGTGGATCTGATCGATCACGAAAGTAGCACGGAGAGCACTGAGTGCCTTTGACGTATACGATGGATTTTAAAGTCGGTGTAAATGAGTTTATCGATCACTGATGATGTGTTGGATGCGATTGTGCGTGTTGTGTCTCTAGAAGAGCGCGTCCAAGCGCCCTTGCAAGAACTAAAACCCCCCAGACTTCTGGGTGTGGAACGCGGGGTCGGCAGAGGGGGTTGGCATGTTCTCTTCTAGTTGCCAGAGAATGCCTAGGAGCCAGAATGAAGCCAGAATGAGGAAGCCGCGTGTAATAATGCACTTGCCAGCGGTCTTTCTCTTGACGATGATTTGTGGCTCGAGCTGTGGCAGTGGGTGGGTGGTCGCGGCACGAAGCGTACGTGCCGAGCCATATGTGTGAATAGCCAGAGTCGGGCTTGTCTTCTGACGACCGGAGGGGCCCCTGGCAACCTTTGTTGCCCTCAACGACCCTGATCCACCTCTGCCAACGCTCAGCACCTGGCTGGCTGCAAGAGATTCGACGGCAGCTATCAGCTGGTTTGCAGGCCTGAACACGTTGTATATGCTCACCTGTGTGCAGCTGCAGCTCAGCTGCCTGCAGTTTGCCCGGAGTCAGAGTGACACAGCGAGCTCAAGCTGCCGCCGGTCAGCGAGCATCGAGACACACAAGGGACCGTGGCTGGCAGCGCGACACTGGGACTCATGCACGGTGGCGGTGCTTTTGGCTTGAGCTTGGAACTGCTGGCTTCAACAATCTCCGCAAGCTCGAGGTCAGACTCCGCGAGAGAGACGATGGTGGAAGACTGGAGAACTGCTGTCTGCTTGCAATTGCACCACTCTTCTCGCCATTGCACAAGTCTTCTCTTCTCTGCACTGCACGGCTCGTGCCCCCTGGTCCGTTCCTGTCGTTGCTAGCTATACCTCCTTACCCGAGCCACTCCCTGCTCCTCCCAGCCCCCCAAACGCGTGGCCTACCCACCCGCCCATCACGCGCCGCTCCCACCCCGGACCTAGAAACCCGGCGCTGCTGCCGCCTCCGCCGCTCCCTCCAACCATCATGCTACCGCTGCTGCCGCCCTTCCCGCCGATCCCGCTGCTGCCGCCGCTACCATTAGGGCCGCCCTTGGCGCCAGCGCGCCGCTTGCCCCGCGACACAGCCTGGATGACCAGGGTTGGGGGTGAGCACAGCACGGTCAGAAGGATCAGCAGGACTGTTGGATGGCGGGGTGGGCGGGGTGGGTGGAGAAGGCGCAGCGCAGTAACAGCGCCGCTGCACAGCGCAGCGCAGAAACGGCGTCGAAACAGCGCCGCAGCGTAGCACAGCACAGCAACAGCGCTGCTGCACAGCACCACCGCCGCAGCACAGCGCGGCGTATCACTAGCGCAGTGCAGCGCATCACAGCGCAGGATAGCACAGCGCATCACAGCACAGCAGCGCGGCGCCAGCGCGGGGTCACCTTCATGGCCTCGTCGATGAGGATGACGGGCGCTGACAGATACGTGATGACGGCCCACTCGTGCCACCTGCGCGCGGGGGGTTAGGGATCACTTGTTTAGGGTTCAAGGAAAGGGTTGTACGGTGCAGTGCGGGACAGAGCCACATCGTGGCGCCGTAACCCCCCACATCATTAAGAACAAAGCCTCACCCGAGCGCAGCCACGCCGAAGATGGCCGCGAGAGCAGGGGTGTAGATCACAGCCGCGGATCAAGGGTTTCATAACATCCGCCTCCCAGCCCCTACTTTGAGTTATGTCACACATGCAGTAACATCCATAACAAGCCCTCACCCGAGCGGGGCCACGCCGAAGATGGTCGCTAGCACAGGGATGTAGAGCACAGCCGCATGCAGCAGCAGCGACGTCGCGATGGCGCCGAGCAGCCAGAGGTTGTCCCAGGGAGGCACGGAGAGCAGGCTGCGCATTTCGGCGCTTGTGAGGGTTGATCAGGGGTTCGATGTGCTAGGTGATGGTTCGTGGCAAGGCATCTGGGGGTTGTGAAGGGTGGACGGTCAAGGGAGGTGCAGCAGCAGTGACGTCGCGGGCGTATTACACTTGGGCGGCACACAGTGCTTAAGTGTAATACGTCTGCAAAGGTGCCCGACGGACTGTACAATCGACCGCCCCAAACCAGTGGTGTCCTTCAGGAAACGGAGAATTTCCTGTTTGCCCCGGCGACATTGGAGGGCACAGGCCGAATTGCCCCTGCAGGTGGCGACTTTGTTTCGCGGAAAGGTCTGGAATTTACGATTTTAACACTTTTCAGAGCGAACCCCCCCCCCCCGCAATTCGCTCCCCCGTTCCCCCCCCCTTATTTCCGGTTGCTTCCCCAGCGGGGGCTGCGGGGGCGCTAAGGACATCACTGCCCCAGACCCACCTTGCATCCTCCGACAGGTTGTTGAGCGCGTTGAACATCTCGATGCGCACCAAAACAGACATGGCGACCGTTTGCGCCTCCTTGTCTGTGCGCAAGCACACGTCTAATCCACTGTTCAAGGCTTACAACGGACTGTACAATCGACCGCCACCAACGCACCTCGCGTCCTCTGAGAGGTTGTTGAGCGCGTTGAACATCTCGATGCACACCAGCACTGACATGGCGACCGTGCGCGGCCCTACCACATTCATAATGCCTGAGGCGGAGCCTCAGGCGACGCCTTCACTAGCGCGTATCAAGCGGCGCCTCAGGCGCTGCGAGACAGCTTGAGGCGCTGCCTCAGGCGTCACCCCTGACTACCTCGGGCGCCAACCCAAACGCCTTGGGCGCTCACCACTGCCTGATGCGCACCCCTGACCGCCTCAGGCGTTGTGACCGCCTTCACTTCCGCGCCTAGAGCTTGGGATTGTGGTAGGGCGACTCCTTGTCCGTGCGCAAGCACACGTCTAACACACCGTCCAAGGCTTCCAACGGACTGTAAACTCGACCACCACCAACCCACCTCGCGTCCCCAGACAGGTTGTTGAGCGCATTGAACATCTCGATGCACACCAGCACTGACATGGCGACCGTGCGCGGCCCTACCACATTCATAATGCCTGAGGCGGAGCCTCAGGCGACGCCTTCACTAGCGCGTATCAAGCGGCGCCTCAGGCGCTGCGAGACAGCTTGAGGCGCTGCCTCAGGCGTCACCCCTGACTACCTCGGGCGCCAACCCAAACGCCTTGGGCGCTCACCACTGCCTGATGCGCACCCCTGACCGCCTCAGGCGTTGTGACCGCCTTCACTTCCGCGCCTAGAGCTTGGGATTGTTGTAGGGCGACTCCTTGTCTGTGCGCAAGCACACGTCTAACACACCGTCCAAGGCTTCCAACAGACTGTAAACTCGACCACCACCGACCCACCTCGCGTCCTCAGACAGGTTGTTGAGCGCATTGAACATCTCGATGAGCACCAGCACCGACATGGCGACCGTGCGCGGCTCCTGTATTGGTGGGGTGCGGTGGGGTGGGTTGGGCCGCGCACACGCTAGCGTCGCAGCCGTCCTTGAGCACGGCACACACACATCGCAGCAACAGCACAAGCACAGTCACAAGCACACAGATGAGCACCAGCACAGACATGGCGATCGTGCGCGGCTCCTGCATTGGTGGGGTAAGGGTTGGTCGGTCGGAGGGGCAGCACAACATACGCACAACACAGAAACAGCACACGCACAGTCACAATCACAGACGAACACCAGCGCAGACACGACGACCGTGCGCGGCTCCTGCATTTGTGGGGTACCCTGGGGTGGGTCGGAGGCGCAGCACGGCACAGTCGCAGCGCAGGCACAGGCACAGCCCATGCACAGCACAGTCGCAGCACAAACACGGCGCACGCACAGCCATGCACGGCACACACACAGCACATGCACAGCACAGGCACAATCACTGCACACACACAGCACAGTCACACACGCGCGCTGTCGCACCTTGGCGCTGAAGGGCGCACACGAGTTGGCAGCTCCAAGTGGCGCGGCTGCGTCGCAGCGCTGGTGGTTTGTAAGCTGTGCGGAATACGACAAGAAGGCACGCGGGGGAGAGGGTCAGCGTGATGGCCAGATGGGCGGAGAGGGGAGTTGGAGGCGCGCCCAGTGGCGCGTCTGCGTCGCAGCGCTGGTGGATTGTCAGCTGAGGGTCAAAACAGAGAGGGGCACGGGGGAGAGGGGGGTGCAGCAGGATGTCAGAGTGAATTGCCAGATGGGAGGGGAGTGGAGATGGTGGCACCTAGCAGTGCGTCTGCGTCGCAGCCCTTGTGGTTGCTTAGCTGCGAGGGACGAAACATAAAGGGGTGTGGGGGCGAGGGTGCGGGGGCGAGGGAGTGGGGGCAAGGGAGAGGCGCATGGGGTCAGCGTGAATGGCCGTATAGGACGGGCGCGGAGATTGAGGCGCGCCCATCGGAGCGTCCGCGCCGCATCGGGTAATTTTTCAGCTGTGCAGGGCAAAGCAGATAAGGGGCGCGGGGTTGTTGGTCAGCCACGATGATGAGGCAAGTGGAAGGTGGTGATGGGTGCGTGGGTGAGGTAGTGCTGCTGTGCTCCGAGTGGGGCAGGGCAGGGGAACGGCCGAATGGCAGTGCTGGTGGTTGGTCAGCTGCAAGGGCGTGGCAGGTGGGAGGGGGTGACGTGTGCAAATGGTTTGGTGGGGCTGCTGCGCGATGAGTGGGTGCGGCGCAGGGGTGCGGCCGCGTGGCAGCGCTGACGGTTTGTCGGCCGTGCGGGGCAAAATAGAGAGGGGCGCCGGGGAGACGAGGATGCAGCAGGGGGTCAGCGTGATGGCCAGATGGGAGGGGAGTGGAGATGGTTGGTTAGCTGCAAGGAACACACAGAAAGGGGTGCGGGGGCGAGGGGGATGCAGCAGGGGGTCAGCTTGGTTGGCAGATGGGAGGAGAGAGGAGTTGGAGGGGCGCCCAGTGGCGCAGCCACGTCGCAGCGTTGGTGGTTCGTAAGATGCTCGGGGCCACACATCAAGGGGCGTGAAGGAGAGGGTCAGCTCGATTAGCCAGGTGGGAGGGGAGAGGAGGTGGGGGCGCCCATCGGTGCAGCCGCGTCGCAGCGTTGGTGGTTGTAAGCTGTGCAGGGCAAAACATAAAGGGGCGTGGGGGCGAGGGAGAGACGCAGGCCAGATGGGAGGGGAGCAGAGATGGGGGCACCGAGTGGTGCGTCTGCGGCGCAGCGCTGGTGGTTTGTCAGCTGTGTGGGGCAACACAGAGAGGGGCACGGGGTAGAGGGGGATGCAGCAGAGGGTCAGCGTAAATGGCCAGATGGGAGGGGAGAGGAGAGGGGAGCCAGCATGGTCTTTCCCAACTCCAGCAACTTTGACCGCTCATACCAAGCGCAATACATAGCGGGAGTCCGCGCAACACATGCCGCTGTGCTGCTCACGGTGAGAACTTTCCAACGCACGCAAGGAGGGAGACGGGCAGTGATCCTTGGGAAGGATTTAGCAATGAAGTAGTATTCCGCTTCTTCCCGGCCTTTTCCCAGCACAATTTTTTTTCCCAAGCAGAGCTTTCCCGCTTCTCTGCTATTAGCCTGTAGGCTATTAGCCTACAAAGCAATTAATAAAAAAATCCGCTCAAATTCCGCTCCGAGCGGTATACTGCCATAGCAAGGATCACTGGAGGCAGGGTGTGGGGACTGTGGGGAGACAGCAAGGAGGGACAGCACATCACAAAACATAAAATATCAGCACAAGCACAGCCCAGCACAAGCGCAGCGCAGCGCGCACGCACACAGACACACACACACACACCTTCACACAGACACACACCCTCACACTCGATTTTACCGCCACCAGCGTCTGACAGACTGTGACATTGACCACTCTAATCTCACGCCCACCTGTGTGAACGTTATGTGTGGGGCAGCGTCTGCGGCGAGGAACCACCACACACACAAAAAGTAGATTAAACAACTCAGCACAAGAAGAGAACCGCAAGGCACCGCACAAGTGCAGCACACACATCAGTGGCACCCACTCTACAGCACGTAAATCAACCAATCTCTCTCACACACACACACACACACACACACACACACACACACACACACACACAGCACATACACCCACCTGCGTGAACGTGAGGTGTGGGCCAGCGTCCGCGGCAAGCAACCACCACAGGAAGCCACACACAGCATACCACGGATCATCACAAGCACAGCACCGCAACAAGTGCAGCACCCACCCATTCACACACACACACACACACACACACACACACACACACACAAGCACACCCACCCACCCACGCGCACCCACCCACCCACACCCACACCCACGGCACCCACCCACCTGTGTGAATGTGAGGTGTGGGCCAGCGTCTGCGGCAAGGAACAACCTCAGCAAGCAAGCCACACTCACACATGCCAGATTCTACACACCAGCACACAAAGAGCACAGCAAGGCACCGCACACGTGCAGCACATAGAGCAGTGGCACCCACATGAAGTGCGCCATTATGATGTCCGACCGACATTGTATCGACAACTCTCACACCCACGTGTGTGAACGTGATGTGTGGCCCAGCGTCCGCGGCAATGAACCACCACAGGAATCCACACGTCACACGTCACACCACTCACCAGCATACACACAGAACCGCACAAGTGCAACACACACACACACACACACACACACCCAGCCACCCACCCATACACCCACCTGTGTGAACGTTGGGTGTGGCCCAGCGTTCGCTGCAAGGAACTACCACAGGGAGCCACACATGGCACGGCAACAAAGAAACCAGCACAAGCACAGCACACGCGCAGCACACACAACCTCACACTCTGTTACGCCATCAACGGCGGCTGAAATACTGTACTGGAGGACAATCCTACCCCCCCACACACACCTGTGTGAACGTGAGGTGTGGGCCAGCGTCTGCAGTGAGGAACCACCACAGGAAGCCCGCAGCTGTTGCAATGCCCACGTATAACCCAATCACGAGGTATCGCATGAACAGCCAGCCGTTGACGATGGGCTCGTCCATGCGGCGCGGGGGCTGCGTCATGATGTCCCTGCAGTTTGTGTGGGTGGATTTGTTTCTTTCTGTTTTGTTGTGGTTCATTTGTTCAAGTGTGTGGCGCATGAACAGCCATCTGTTGACGATGGGCTCGTCCATGCGGCGCGGGGGCTGCGTCATGATGTCCCTGCAATATAGTCGGGTGGTGGCGAGGGTGTGTTCCCTGTTGACGATTGGCAGGACACCTTGTTATGATTTGAGGCGCATGAACAGCCAGCCGTTGACGATGGGCTCGTCCATGCGGCGCGGCGGCTGCGTCATGATGTCCTTGCAATGGAGTGGGGTGGCTCAGTTTGTTTAGTTTTGTTTTGGCTTGTTTCGTTTTGTTTGCGTCTCATGCGCAGCTCATGAACAGCCAGCCGTTGACGATGGGCTCGTCCATGCGGCGCGGAGGCTGCGTCATGATGTCCCTGCAGTTTGTGTGTGTGGATCTTATTCTTTCTGGTTTGTTGTGGTTCATTTGTTCAAGTGTGTGGCGCATGAACAGCCATCTGTTGACGATGAGCTCGTCCATGCGGCGCGGGGGCTGCGTCATGACGTCCCTGCAATATGGTCGGGTGGTGGCGAGGGTGTGTTCCCTGTTGACGATTGGCAGGACACCTTCTTGTGATATGAGGCGCATGCACAGCCAGCCGTTGACGATGATGGGCTCATCCATGCGGCGCGGCGGCTGCGTCATGATGTCCCTGCAATGGAGTGGGATAGCTCGTGGAGTGGGGTAGGGTGGCTCATTTTTTTTTGTTTGGCTTGTTTCGTTTTGTTTGCGTCTCATGGGCAGCTCATGAACAGCCAGCCGTTGACAATGGGCTCGTCCATGCGGCGCGGGGCTTGGCTGGGCTGCGTGATGATGTCCCTGAATGGAGTAGGATAGCTCGTTTTTTCTTTCTGTTTTTTTTTGCTTGGTGTTGGCCTCATGAACAGCCAGCCATGGCCACAAACACACAACCGTCACCACGACAAGCCACCCTCATCAGCTTTATGCACCTATTGGCTTTTTAAATTCGACTTCTAACTCACCGATCTGGCTTGTTGAACCCGAGCGCAGTCGCAGGCAGCCCATCGGTCAACAGATTGAGTCACAGCACCTGCAGTGGCTACGCCACCACACACACAGCCACTTAACATACACAACCCCCACCACGCCGTGCCATCTACACCAGCTGAGCACACCTATCTGGCTGATTGAATTCGACATCTAACTCACCAATCTGGCTTGTTGAACCCGAGCGCAGTCGCAGGCAGCCCATCGGTCACCAGATCGACCCACAGCAGCTGCACCGGCTACACCACACAAACGCCACCAAGACACGCCAACCATCACCAGCTTTAGCGCACCTATCTGGCTTATTGAATTCGACTTCTAACTCACCGATCTGGTTTGTTGAACCCAAGCGCAGTCGCTGGCAGCCCATCGGTCACGAGGTTTACCCACAGCAGCTGCACGGGCGTGAGCACCTCTGGCGTTCCCAGGAGAGCAGCAGCAAAGATGGCGACAACCTGTGTGTGTGTGTGTGTGCGTGTGTGTGTCTGCGTGTGTGTGTCTGCGTGTGCTTGGGTGCGATCAGGGGTGCGCCTCAGGCGGCGTCTCAGGCGGCGCCTCAGGCGGAGCCTCAGGCGGTCGGTGTGCCTGAGGCGCCGCCTGATCCGTGCAAGTAAATGCGCCGCCTGAGGCGCCGCCGCAGGCGTTGGGAATGTGGTAGGGCCACAACTGGAGCTGGGTCCCGGAGATGGCACTAGGACTAGAAGATGTCTTTGCTTTGGATGCACCTCCCGGATGTTGGAGCCAATCATGAAGTAGATGCACTGCTTCGTATTGTTGTATTGTAGTGTTGCTAGAGGCCACAATGGAGGTGTCCAACAGTCTATGAAATTCCAGGCTATGCAATCCACCACCACCACCATCATGATCATGATCAAAGGGGCGCCCACCCACCTCCCCGATGTTGGAGCTGATCATGTAGCGGATGAACTGCTTTGTGTTGTTGTAGATCGCGCGCCCCTCGGCGACTGCGGGGTCAGGTGCAGTGCATGGGCAGGCGCAGTGGGGCAGCGAGTCAGTGCTTCTGTTTTGATAATTGCTGAGCCATCCACACACACACACAACAGGGATGCACTGCTTCGTGTTGTTATAGACCGCGCGGCCATCGGCGACTGCGGGGGCAGGGCGCAGTGGGGCAGGTAGTCGGTGCTTCAGTTTGCGACAGGGTGAGCTTCCACATTCCTGTGCTTTCCTGGTGTTCACATGCAGCTTCCCTACATTTATTCCACTGTGCAAAGACTTATAGGACCATCGATACGTGCGGTTCACACGTAACTGCAGGCACGTCTGGCAGCACACGTTACTGCAGGCACGTCTAACAGCACCATGCCGCGACGCTCACACACTGGTCTTGTGTGCCAACACAGGCGTCCGGCTGACAGCAAGATGAACGACACATACACAACACCCATCCACATCCAACCGTCCACACACCCGCAAATACGATTGTCGCAAAGTTGTCATCCGCCAGGACCACATCTCATGCTGAGCTGAACACCCTCTCACAGAGGATGAAAAGCCAACGGCAGGCTGTTTCTGGTTGAACTAAACCAGCCACACTCAACTGGCCACGCAACGATTCCACACCTGCGAACACGATCGTCGCAAAGTTGTCGTCCGCCAGGACCATATCCGACGCATGACGTGCAACGGCGGTGCCTCCGCCCATCGCAATGCCGATGCTGTGTGTGTGTGTGTGTGTGTGCGTGTGTGTGTGTGTGTTTGCGTGTGTGTGTGTTGGCCTGTGAGGGTGTGACGCATTTCGCGAGACGGCCGTCCCTCCACCCGTCGCGGTGGGAACTGAAACGCACGTCTCTCTCTCTCTCTGCATGTGTGCGTGTGTGTGTGTGCACCTTCCTAGTCCGCATCAGAGCTGGTGCATCATTGACCCCGTCCCCGGTCATCACAACCACACGTGGGCGTGTGTGTGTGTGTGCGTGCGTGTGTTTGTGTGTGCCCAGGTTGCCCATGCGGTGGGAACTGCAACACACGTCTGTCTGTGTCTCTCCCTCTCTCTCTCTCTCTTGTTTTTTCTCTCTCATTATCTCTCGTTGTCTTTCTTGTTCCTTCTCTCATTTTGTCTCTCTCTTTCTCTTTCTCTCTCTTTCTCTCTCTTGTTCTCTCTTTCTCTCTCTCTCTCTCTATCTCTCTCTCCCTCTCGTTTCTCTCCCTCTCTCTCTCTCTCGTTCTGTCTCTCTCTCTCTCTTTCTTGTTCTCTCTCTCTATCTCTCTCTCTCTCTCCCCCTCTCGTTTCTCTCCCTCTCTCTCTCTCGTTCTGTGTCTCTCTCTCTCTCTTTCTTGTTCTCTCTCTCTCTCTCTCTCTCTCTCTCTCTCTCCCTCTCTCTCTCTCCTTCTCTCTCTCCGTGCACCAACCTCGCCCTCATCAGAGCTGGTGCGTCATTGACACCATCACCGGTCATCGCGACCACGTGCGTATATGTGTGAGTGTGTGTGTCCAGGTTGCCCGTGCGGTGGGAACTGCAAGACATTTCTGTCGCTCTCTCCCTCTCTCCCTCCCCTCTCTCTCTTTCTCTCTGTCTCTCTCTATCTAACTCTCTATATCTCTCTTTGTCTCTCTCTCTTTCCCTGTCTCTCTCCGTGAGCCTACCTCGCCCTCATCAGAGCTGATGCGTTGTTTACTCCGTCCTCGGTCATTGCGACACCACTTGTGCGTGTGCGTGTGTGTGTGTGTGTGTGCGTTTGTGGTCGTGTGTGTGCATGAGTGTGTGCATGCGTGTGTCTACCTCAGCCTCATCATGGCCCACGCTTGTGAACGCTTGACTGGTTGGCTGGTTGATTTTGCCTACCTTGCCCTCATCAGAGCTGGTGCGTCGTTGACACCATCCCCGGTCATCGCAACCACGTGGCCTTGCTGCTTGAGGAGCTCTACCAGCTGCAGCTTGTGGAGGGGCTCCACCCTGTGTGTGTGCGTGTGTGTATGCGTGTGTGTGTGTGTGCGTGTGTCCTTGCTGCTTGAGGAGCTCCACCAGCTGCAGCTTGTGGAGGGGCTCCACCCTGTGTGTGTGTGTGTGTGTGTGTGTGTGCGTGTGTATGTGTGTGTGTGTGTGTGTATGTGCGCGTGTCCTTGCTGCTTGAGGAGCTCCACCAGCTGCAGCTTGTGGAGGGGCTCCACCCTGTGTGTGTTTGTGTGTGTGTGTGTGTGTGTGTGTGTGTGTGCGTGCACGTGTCCTTGCTGCTTGAGGAGCTCCACCAGCTGAAGCATGTGGAGGGGCTCCACCCTGTGTGTGTGTGTGTGTGTGTGTGCGTGTGTCCTTGCTGCTTGAGGTGCTCCACCAGCTGAAGCATGTGGAGGGGATCCAACCTGTGTGTGTGTGTGTGTGTGTGTGTGCGCGCGCGTGTGTCCTTGCTGCTAGAAGAGCTCCACCAGCTGCAGCTTGTGGAAAGGCTCCACCCTGTGTGTGTGTGTGCGTGTGTATGTCCATGTGTCCTTGCTGCTTGAAGAGCTCCACCAGCTGAAGCGTGTGAAGGGGCACCACCCTGCATTCGTGACGGGGAGAGGGAGACAGGATGGAAGCCACATTTCTTGAAGAGGCTCCACCTTTTGTGTGTGTGTGTGTGTGTTTGTGTGCCTGTGTGGAAGAGAGGTGGAAGTGTGTGAGTGCAAGCCCGTGCCTGCAGCGTGCCGGCAAGGCTCAGCGTCGCTACGGTAATCGGCCACAGCCTCCCTCGGTTATGCAGGGATGTGGACCATTCCACTTGCATCGAGCAGCCCTGATCATGGGTGACCCCCCCCTCCCAAAATCCCAAACGTCTGATCCGCGCCATGGAATGCGGTCATAACGTCTGAGACGGTCCGGGATGCGCCTCAGGCGGTGGTGGGCGCCTGAGGCGGTCGGGGTGTCGCCTGAGGTGTGTGGGATAACGCCTGAGGCGACGCCTGAGGCGATCGTGGGTGCGCCTCAGGCGGCGCCTCAGGCGGTCGGGGCGCCCGAGGCGCCGCCTGATCCGCGCCATGGAATGGGACGCCCGAGGTGCCGCCCCGGGCGTTGTGAATGTGGTAGCCCCCCCCCCTTCTCTCTCTCTCTCTCTCTCTCTCTCTCTCTCCCTCTTTGGGTGTGTCCCCAGTCGGATTCTTAGAAGATTTCTAGGAAACCGTTAGGTTTTCTAGTCGCGCTAGAAGGCCCCCGAGCTTTCCCCCAGTCAACCTAGAAGTTTTTTAATCTTCTAGTCACAACCAACGTTCAGTTGCGTAGCTAGCGTCTCCGACGTCCAGAACGCTTCAGGCAAGGTCGCCCCCCACCAGTGGTCTCTGAGAAGGATTTTTAGCAATTAGTTTTTTGCCGGCTCCAGCAACTTTGAACGCTCACACCAGGCACAATACACAGCGGGTATTCATGCAACGCATGCCGTTGTGCTGCTCTCGGCAACAGCTTTCCAACGCACCGCTCCACGCCCTCTCCCACCAAGTGTGGGGTGGTTTTCTGGGAAATGGAAAATCCGGCTCGGAGCGGTATACCGTAGTGCTACGTGTGCTTCACGTCCCACTTCACGTCAGGGTGACGTGAACTGAGACGTGCAGCAGGGTCAGACGCAGGGGCCAGCGTGAGCTCCGTGTTTTCGGAGAAAAGTGTGAAGTGTGGGACAACCCCTCCCAGCCGCCGCCCTTTGTTACGCCTAGGCCTATCCTTTGGAGCAGACATGGCCGAGCCTTGGCGCCTTCTCCCCCTTCCGGGGGGGGGGGGGCAAGCCAGGGTGACGCACAGCTGCCTCAGGGGAAGGAGCTCATGATCGTCTCTCCTCGCGCTTCCGCTGTCGGCACTCCGCGCTCCCCTTCGCTGCGCTCTGGCAGCGTGAGCAACCTCAGGTCGCCTTTTCGGAGGGTCTGCACGGTGCAGTATAGCCCGGTTCCAAAGGGCTCTGTGAGGAGATTCTTCCCTGTGGCGCCCAAGCCCACAGAGGCAGGCCCAGTAGCAGCAGGGCCAGCAGCAGGCCCAGCAACAGCAGCAGCAGCAGCAGCAGCAGCAGGCACAGCAGAAGGCACAGTCCCTGGCACACCTGCGCCACCTCACTGCAGCTGCAACTGCAGCTGAGAAGCGCGGGCCGCGCCTTTTTTTGCGAGGCGTGAAGTGGGTGACGTGAGGGGTGCTAGCGCCGGCGGCCAACGTGAACACTGTGTCACGAGAAGGCTGTGGGCGGATTTTTTTGAGATGTGAACTACACTTGACGTGAAGTACACGTAGCACTACAGTACGGCTCGCAGGGGAATCACCGCTCCCCACCCTTCTTCTAGGCTAGAGGAAACTTCTAGGTCGTGACTGGGAACACACCCGTCCTCTCGCACACAGCTGTTGAGAACCGTGAGCGGTTCAAGCGCATCCAGCTGCTCCGACAACGAAATCGGCCACGACAACGGTCACAAGTGATGCGAGGATTTCGACCATTCGACTTGAATCAGGTTGCACTCATCATCAGCCCCCCCAACCCTCAACCACACACCTGCTCAGCACCGTGAGCGAGTCCAGCGCCTCAAGCTGCTCCGACGTCGACAGCGACGCAAACTGCTTGCCCGACAACGAGACCCCGCCGGCTGTGTCGAGCAGCGCGTGTCGCCCCTCCTCCACACATTCATCCACACTGTGTCCGTTCGTACCCCTGGCAACGTGTGTGTGTGTGTGTGTGTGCGTGTGTGCGTGTGTGTGTATTTGTGTGTCTGCGTGTGTGTGCCTTTGGATGCACTGCTTGGGGGTTGATGAGCTGGTAGTGGCTCGTGGTGGTAAAGCAGCGTGTGCCGCCTCTCCTCCCTAGCTTCCTCCACACTGTGGCCGTTCGTACTGTGCCCGTTTGTGCCCCTGTCAACGTGTGCGTGTGCGTGCGCGTGTGTGTGTGTGTGTGTGTGGGGGGGGGGGGCGTTTGGATGCACTGGCTGAGGTTTGGTGAGCTGATTCTGGTGACTGGTGGTGGTAGAGAACATGAGCCCCTCCTCCACACATTCGTCCACAATGTGTCCGTTGTACTGAGTCTAATCGTGTGCATGTGTGTGGGGGGTGGGGGTGGGCTGGGTGGGGTTGGGGTTGGGGGTCTGTTTCGCGCCTGCGGCGCCTCGGGTGCTAGTGCTGGTTGGGATTTGGCGGTGCGTCATCCATACAAAGGCTGTCACCACCACCGGTGATGCCCCTGCAAGCTTTATACTGCTCGGCACCGGGTTCCCCATTCCCGAGAAAACAAAAAAAAATGGCGAAAGTGGGCGTGGAGGGGCGCGTTGGAAGGCTCTCGCCAAGAGTAGCAGAATGTGCTGCGTAAACGTCCGCTACGTATTGCATCTGGTAGCCCTTGAGCGGTCAAAGTTGGTCGAGCCGGTGAAGAACTCATATCGATGTCCTTCCCAGGGGTCACTGCCCACCCACAATCACCAGCCCCACCCTCAGCCCTACCGGATTCCCAACGCCTCGGGCGGCGCATTCACTTGCGCGGATGAGTGGCGCCTCACACGCCTCAGACAAGACCTGAGGCGTCACCCTGAACGCCTGAGGCGCCACCCGACCGCTTAAGGCGCCCACCACTGCCTGAGGCGCAACCCCGATCGCCTCGGGCGGTCATGACCGCCTGCACTTGCGCGCCTCGGACGTTGGGATTTGGTCAGGCAGGGGACAGCCCCCCACCCCCCTTCGCTTGAAAAATCCACCATCCCTCAGTGGTGGTCAAACCAAACGGGTCAACCCAAACTGCAACCCAAATGTGACCTATCGCAAGTTGCTGTTTCAACCCAACATAGGCCAAACTTGAAAAACACCAAAACACCAAAATGACATGCTGGTCGAAACCGTTGCATGGGACTCTCTGACACTGGTAATGTATGCGAGGCCCCTAGAATGGATCGCCAGTGTGTCGAGTGTGTGTGGGAGGCGTTGGGAGGCGCCATGCCGTGCACTTTGGTGTCGGTTGTGGTCGACAACTTGCGCCTGATGTCGCCCCTCGCGCCTCCTGCGCGACGCCGACTACAGAGGAGGGTTCTCAATCGACAACTCTCCATTCCTTGGGCACTGGGGTGCTGGGGCTGTCCGCATGCGGACCGCGAAAGGGTGAAATTTGGTGAAATCGTGTTTTTGTGTTTTTTAGGTCTGTGTTGGGTTGAAACAGAAACTTGCGATAACAGTGACACTACAGTGCCCCTTGAATGACCCTACAGTGACCCTTACGAGAACGTCATCCCTACATGACCCAACAGAATGCCAGGCAAAAACAACCAGCCAAACGTCGCACCTTCCGTCCCCACCATAGCCGACCAGCCCCAGCTGTCGTGCGACCGCCTCTGCTGTGTTTCGCGCGTCTCCAGTGACCATGATGACGCGGATGCCCGCGGCCCTGCCGTGTGTATGTGTGTGTGTGTGTGTGTGTGTGTGTGTGTGTCACCGGTGTGAGTGACTCCGCCGCTGCTGTGGTGCGCGCGTCTCCAGTGACTATGATGACGCGGATGCCGGCGGCCCTGCCGTGTGTGTGTGCGTGTGTGTGTGTGTGTTTGTGTGTCGCAATCCCCGCGACCCTGCAAATGTGGGGTGGACCTAGATCAAAGTCCAGTTCGGGCCCCCAAAAGTACTTGCGAGGGACGGTAACCACCAGCCGGCCTGCCAAAACACACCATGTACGCACGGTTCCAAACACGCCTACTTGCACTGGTCCAGTGCAGCCCTGCACTCTGAGCGCGGAGGGTCGTTCAGCCCCCCCAATTCCAAGCCACTTGGCCAAGAAGGGCGAGACCTCAGGCTCAGCAGAGTGACCCAGGTACCAGGTACAACGTGGCTTGAGCTCATGTCGATGCACACACCATGTACAGTAACAGTAGCATAGCCAGCGAAGACAAACTTCTTGTCCGAGCACCACCGCCTTGACCCAAGTCCGGTTCTGGCCCTAAACAACTCCTTGTGATGGACGGTAGCCACCTGCTGGCCGCCTGCCAAAACACACCTTGAAGACACAGTTCCAAGCACGCCTACCTGCACTGGTCGAGCGCTGCCTTGCACTCTGGGCGCGGAGGGTCGTGCAGCCCCACGATGCCGAGCAGGGTGAGACCTGATTCGTCAGAGCGGCTCAGCCCGGCTTGCTCGCCCGCGCTGCCTGATGAGATGCCAGTGATTCAGGCAGTGCAGGAGTTAAAGAAGCACGATGAGACCTGATTCGTCAGAGCGGCGCAGCCCGGCATCCTCGCCCGCGTTGCCTGATGAGATGCCAATAATTCAGGCAGTGCGGGAGTTAGAAGTTTTTTCTGCTTGCGCGCAAACGCGAGACGTTGCCTGGTTGCGCGCAAACGCGAGACGTTAACTGACACTGGCAGGCTGCCTGGCAGGAGTGAGGGTAAACCCCCATATGCACACACACATTGGGTCTTGACTAGGCAAATTGCCCCCAGATCCAGGCTATACTACCCAGGTAGTGGCAGCAAAGCAGTAAAGCTCACCTGATGGGGCCGCAGGGAACGGCTTGGCCGCGAGCGCGAGGCAGCGCAGCGCTGCGGACCCCCCCATCTCGGCCACACACCTGTGACGTATTTAAGGAGGTGTATGTACGTGTGTGGGGCTCGATTAACGGAGGCGCGTTCTCGTCGCCGAGCCCTGGACCCAGCAATGCGGCGCTGCTGGTGACTAGGATCTCCGTGCCGCTGACGAGCGGGATAAAATACGACTGGCCTGGCTCCTGCTAGACTGTCCCTCGGTGGAAACTACAGGAGCGGCTTGCCCGGCGCTGTCATGGCTTGGCGAGTAGCCGCGGCGCTGCCGCGACCCGTGCTGGGAGACGGCCCTTATCCTCCTCCCATGCAGGACGCCATGCGGCACCGATCTCGACGAGTTGATCGACGAGCGGAGGAGCTGGCGCCCGTCAATGCATGCTGGACATCGGTCAAGATGGCTGCTCGTGGGGGCGAGCTACCATCAGGGCTTCAGCGGTGGTGACCGCCGAGGCAACAACAGAGTTTATCCGCTTCACCATCGCAGCGTTTGTCACCGCGCTCACCCTCGGGGGCACTCGTCTGCCGGTGACTGGCGTCGGCATTGGTCTTCAGGCAGCCTGCCATGACGACTCTGTTTGCCCAGGCCCCCCTGGAGGGTGGGACCTGGCCATGCATGACGCATGGGGCGCAGGCAGAGCCCCATGCATGGAGTTGGACAACCATGCACCATGCCAGGCGGGGACTTTTCTGCTTCAGCGCCGCCAGTCGGCACAGCCGGCGTGGTTGGCCTCAAAGGCCAGGAGGAGGACGGTCCTTTCCTATACGCTCCTTGCCAGACATGTCCCTCAGGGACTTGTTTGGGTCTAAACTAGCCGGCGGGAGCGGTAGTCTAGACGGCAGGTAACCGGCTGGTGGCTATCGTCCTTCACAGGGCGGTGGCACTAGGACTAGTGTTGTCTTAGCTGGAATGCCATGTAACTGTAACTGTATGTACGTGTGTGTGTGTGTGTGGCCAGTGAGCGAGCGCGGGGCAGTGCAGCGCTGCATAACACCATCTCGGCCGCACATACTACGGCACCATGTGCGCCACAATCCTCACTGTTCCAGCGTCGCTCGCATGCTGTTCAGTCAGCGGCACTGGCGCGCCGCCGCCACCGCAACCGTCGCGCGCGGCCACGTGGCTGCACCCCCCCCTTTCCCCCCGCACACACTACGGCACCAGATGCGCCACAATCACCACCGTTCCAGTAAAACGGCATCACAGACGCACAACATACTGTGGGGGCACAGTATGCCCCCCCCCCTCCCCCAAATCGACGCACACAGCACACAATCCCCACAGCTCCAGTGATGCGCGCATGCTGTCAGTCAGCCGCCGCCGCCGCCACCACGGCCACCGCAACCGTCGCGCGCGGCCACGAGGCTGCCCCCCCCCCCCCACACACACCATCTCCTGTGCCCCCATTCGCACACATCAAAGCCGAGGGACGAACTGTGCCATCGACGCCAGTCACAAAATCCCCACCGCTCCATCGACGCGCGCATGCTGTCAGTCAGCGGCAACGGCGAGCCGCCGCCACCGCAACCGTCGCGCGCGGCCACGTGGCTGCCCCCCCCCCCCCACAATTTCCAGTCAAACGGCATGACAGGCGCACAACATGTTGTGGAATCGAACATCATGCCCCCCCCGACTCTCCAAATCGACACACACAGCACACAATCCTCACCGCTCCAGCGACGCGCGCATGCTGTCAGTCAGCGGCTGCGGCGCACCGTTGCCACCGTCGCGCGCGGCCACGTGGGTGCACGCGGCGAGCACCGACTCTGGCGCTCCCTTAGTGAGCATCATGCCTTTGGTGCTTCCTGAACCTGGCAGCAGCTGCGGGTTATACGTGTGTGTGTGTGTGTGTGCGTGTGTGTTTGTGTGAGGTGGTGGTGGTGGGGGGAGACTCTGGCGCTCCCTTGGTGAGCATCATGCCCTTGGCGCTTCCTGAACTGGGCAGCAGCAGCTGCGTGTGTGTGTGTGTGTGTGTGTGCGTGTGAGGTGGTGGTGGTGCTGGAGACCCTGACGCTCCCTTAGTGAGCATTATGCCCTTGGCGCTTCCTGATCTGGGCAGCAGCAGCTGGTGTGTGTGTGTGTGTGTGTGTGTGTGTGAGGTGGTGTGTGGTGGGGGAGACTCTGACGCTCCCTTAGTGAGCATTTTGCCCTTGGCGCTTTCTGATGTGGGCAGCAGCAGCTGGTGTGTGTGTGTGTGTGTGCGTGTTTTAGGTGGTGTGTGGTTGGGGAGACTCGGGCGCTTCCTTGGTGAGCATCAAGCCCTTGGCACTTCCCGAACTTGGCAGCAGCTGTGTGCGCGTGTGTGTGTGTGTGTGAGTGTGCGTGCTTGTCTATGTGTGAGATGGCGCGTGTGGGGGGAAAGACCTTGGCGCTCCTTTGGCGAGCATCACGCCCTTGGCGTTTCCTGAACTGAGAAGCAGCTGCGTGCGCGCGTGCGTGTGTGCGCATGTATGTGGTGGTGGTGGGGTGTGGGTGTGTGTGCGTGTGTTTGTGTGAGATGGTGTGTGTCTGGGGGAAGACTCTGGTGCTCCCTTGGTGAGCATCATGCCCTTGGCTCTTCCTGAACTGGGCAGGAGCAGCTGCTTGTGTGTGTGAGTGTGTGTGCGTGTGTGTGAGTTTGAGTGTGAGTGTCTTCGTGTGTGTGCGCGAGTGTGTGTGAGTATGGTGGTGGTGGTGGTGGGGAGGAGACTCTGGTACTCCCTTCGTCAGCATCACGTGGGTCGGTATCACACCAGTCTTTCCGGCCTATGCACCCGGAACGCTTGGTGCCAAAGTGCCGCACACAACACAGTAAACCAGCTGGCGTGCTACGTTAAGGCAGCTCCCTGACGGCGTGGCCACCACCGGCATCATCCTCCAGCTTGCAATATCCAGCCCCGATGCGCAAAGCTCGTGCCCTACGCTCCCTCCACCCTCCACCCATCAACTCTGTAAAATAAAAATGCAACAGAAACGAAATATACCCACCTAGCGCAGATTCTTAGCAGCTCCCCAACGTCCCCAACGGCGAAACCACCACCGACATCATCCTCCAGGCTTCAACTCTCCAGCACCGATGCGCGCGCAATCGTCGGGCCCAACCCGCCCGGAACCCCGACACCGCAAGACAACCAACCTGGCGTGCAGCTTCCAGGTAGCTCCCTGATGGCGAAACCACCACCGACATCATGCGCAGGTCGCGTGTAAACTCCAGCAGCAGTGCCGCGCGGGAAAACGCTGTGCCCCACACGCCAGGAATCTTGGGATCGTAAGACCCCACGGAAACCCGCCTGGCGCGCAGCTTCCGGGCAGCTCCCATGATGGCGACACCACCACCGACATCATGCGCTGGTCGCGCGTGAACTCAAGCAGCGACGTGCGCTGGAACCACGCGCGCTGAACCCTACAGCCCTGTATGAGGAACGATACAGGAAGGAAATGCAAACCACCTTGCGCGCAGGTCCCTGTCAGCAAAACAAGCACCGACATCATGAGCCCATCGCGCGTTTAAGCAGCTAGATGCACTCGTACCACGCGCCATGAACACTGAAACCCTTTACAGTTACAGTTACATGGCATTCCAGCTAAGACAACACTAGTCCTAGTGCCACCGCCCTGTGAAGGACGATAGCCACCAGCCGGTTACCTGCCGTCTAGACTACCGCTCCCGCCGGCTAGTTTAGACCCAAACAAGTCCCTGAGGGACATGTCTGGCAAGGAGCGTATAGGAAAGGACCGTCCTCCTCCTGGCCTTTGAGGCCAACCACGCCGGCTGTGCCGACTGGCGGCACTGACGCAGAAAAGTCCCCGCCTGGCATGGTGCATGGTTGTCCAACTCCATGCATGGGGCTCTGCCTGCGCCCCATGCGTCATGCATGGCCAGGTCCCACCCTCCAGGGGGGCCTGGGCAAACAGAGTCGTCATGGCAGGCTGCCTGAAGACCAATGCCGACGCCAGTCACCGGCAGACGAGTGCCCCCGAGGGTGAGCGCGGTGACAAACGCTGCGATGGTGAAGCGGATAAACTCTGTTGTTGCCTCGGCGGTCACCACCGCTGAAGCCCTGATGGTAGCTCGCCCCCACGAGCAGCCATCTTGACCGATGTCCAGCATGCATTGACGGGCGCCAGCTCCTCCGCTCGTCGATCAACTCGTCGAGATCGGTGCCGCATGGCGTCCTGCATGGGAGGAGGATAAGGGCCGTCTCCCAGCACGGGTCGCGGCAGCGCCGCGGCTACTCGCCAAGCCATGACAGCGCCGGGCAAGCCGCTCCTGTAGTTTCCACCGAGGGACAGTCTAGCAGGAGCCAGGCCAGTCGTATTTTATCCCGCTCGTCAGCGGCACGGAGATCCTCGTCACCAGCAGCGCCGCATTGCTAGGTCCAGGGGAAACCCTTACTGTAGAACAACAAGCAAGGAAATAATACCCACCAGGTGCACCGCTTTCGGGCAGCTTCCTGAGGGGCGAGACCACCACCGACATCATGCGCCGGTCGAGCGTGATTTCCAGCAGCGAAATGCGCTCGACCCCCTCCACCCCCCTCCAAAAAAAAGCAAGGACATTAAACCCACCTGGCGCACAGCTTCCGGGCAGCTCCCCGACGGTGAAACCACCACCGACATCATGCGCCGGTCGCGCGTGAACTCAAGCAGCGAGATGCGCGCAAACCACGCGCCCCTCCCCCCCCCCTCCCCCCCCCCCCAACAAACACTCAAGCAAATGAAGCCCACCTGGCGTGCAGCTCCCGGGAAGCTCCCGGACGGCAAAACCACCATCGACATCCTGCGCCTGTCGCGCGAGAACTCAAGCAGCAGCGCCGCGCGGGAACACCAACCGCCCCTCCCGCCCTGAACCTTAGAACCTAAGACTCCACGGAAACCCACCTGGCGCGCAGCTTCCGGGCAGCTCCCCGATGGCGAGACCATCACCGACATCATGCGCCGGTCGCGCGTAAATTCCAGCAGCGACGCGCGCGAAAACCAGCCGCCCCACGCGCCGTTGGCGGGCAGGCCCTCGCATCCTCCGACCGTGCCGGAGGTGTAGGAAGAAAGTGTGGAGGAAAGTGTGGACGGCAGCCCAATCTTCTCCACCCACGCCCGCAGCGCGAGCTCAGTTGGCTCGCCCAGCCGGGACAGGGAGCCGTCGGCGGACCTGATTATGGCGCTGTCGTTGCAGAGCGAAACGCACAGTGCTGCCTGCAGCACCGGCGTGGGTGGAGGTGGTGGGTCATGGGTCTTGATAGATGCTTGCTGTTAGGTGTTGGCTGCCCTTGACGGGTGGTAGCTGCCAGCGCTGGCCCATGCAGCCGATCACAATGGGACGGCACGCACGCACGCACGCACGCACGCACGCACGCACGCACACACGCACACACGCACGCACACACGCACGCACACACTCGCGCATGCACAACATTCACTGGAAAACCGCGGCCTGCTCGTTCTCCCTTTCCAACCCCCCTCTCAGCATACCCTCTGCCCCCCCCCCCCCCACATGGCCAACTTGCCTGAAGCAGTGCTGATGAATCATCTGCTGGGCGGCGCAGTGCAACACCCGAGCTGCTGAGGAGCGTGCCTGCGCGCGCGTGTGTGTTTGTGTAAGTGTGTGTGTGGGTGGGGTGGGGTGGGAGGGGCATGTGTGTGTCTGTGTGGGCGTGTGTGTCTGTGACGGTGTGCGCGAGTGGGTGTCTGGGTGAGTGTGCGTGTGTGTGTGTGTGTGTGTTCGTGTGTTTGTGCTGTCTCTCTCTCTCTCTGTCTGTCTGTCTGTCTGTCTCTCTCTCTCTCTTCTCTCTTTCTCTCTCTCTCTGTTTCTGTCTCTCTCTGTCTCTTTCTCTTCTCTCTCTTTCTCTTCCCCTTTCTCTCTCTCTCTCTCTCTCTCTCTCTCTCTCTCTCTCTCTGTGATGTTAGGCTCTCTCTCTGTGATGTTAGGACCCAAGCACACCGCACCACCCATATGTCCCAGTGTCCCACATGTCCGCACCCTGACTATGCGTGTATGTGTGTGTGTGTGAGTGTGTGTGTGCGTGCACATGTGTGAGTCCTAAACGCATGCGCATGCGTGATCCTCACACCTTCAAACCCTTAGGACCCAGTGCAACACCTGTAGCAATACCCAGTGCACCCGGGGAAACCCCTAGCACGACATTACGCAAGGATGCACCCAAGGAAAACCTAGGTGTTTTGGTTGCACTGCTCCACGTGCGCCTGACTCAAAGTGTGCAACACCCAGCGTAACACCCAGCGCCACACCCAGCGCCACACCTAGAGCACCGAGACTCTTGCTATGAGAGCAGCACCAAGCGCAACACCAGGTACCGTTTGAGCGCGAGCCCGTGAGCGCAACACCCAGCGCAACACCCGTGCAACACCCAGTGCAACACCCAGCTTCACACCCAGCTGTACCCAGTGCAACACCCAGTGCAACACCCAGCGCAAACACCCAGTGCAACACCCAGCTTTACATCCAGTGCAGCATCCAGCGCAACACCGATTGCGTCACCGAGCGCAACACCCAGTGCATCCAAATTGACACGCGTTTAACACCCAGCAAAAAACCAGATGAACCGTTGCCGCTGTTGCATTTGTGCTGCTCCACGTTTGATCCCTGTGCATCGTCTAGTGCAACACCCAGCGTAAGACCAGGCAAACTGTTGCTGGTGTTGCAATCGTATTGCTCTTCGCGCGCATCCGACTTGAGATGCACAACACCCAGTGCAACACCCAGTGCAACACCCAGCGCAACATCCAGTGCATCATCTAGTGCAACACCTGGTGCAACATCCAGTGGAACACCCATCGCAACACCCAGTGCAACACCCAGTGCAATACCAAGTGCACCCAGGCATCCAACGCAACACACGTGCAACACCAGGCGTACCGTTGCTGGTGTTGCAATCGTACTGCTCCACACGTGCACCAGACTCGAGGAGCGCGACCTTTGAAACAGTCATCTGGTTTGTGGTGAGAGTGCCTGTGTGTGTGGTGTGTGGTGTTGGTGTGATGTGTGTGTGTGTGTGGGGGGGGGGGGGGGGGCGTATGTGTGTGTGTGTGGCAAGCTCCTCCGATCCCCCCCCACGCAACCTCCTCCGGTCCCGCTGGACGTTCATCCGCCGTTTCGAAAGACATCCCAGAGCATGGATCAGACCTCGTATTCCCGAGGTGTACTGCTGTTACTAGTACAGATCGCCGGTGCATGCGGACGGCCTCGTGTAACTCTTGGTTGGTTGGTGGGTTGGCAAGCGGAGGGGGGGAGGGAGGGGCAAAGGGTGTGAAAGGGAGGGTTTGGAGCATCCTGTATACCTAGCACAACCAGTGACTCACCGGCTTGTCATCGAAGATGACAGTGGTGCACCCGAGGGCCTCGACACAGGGATGCAGATATGTTCAGCCAAAATCGTATGGCCTCATAGGATCCCTATATATATGCCTCACCACGCCCACTTATAACGCACCAGTATTGTCGGAGCACATGATGGTGGTGCACCCGAGCGTCTCAAAACAGGAATACGGATCCGTAAAGCCAAAAACATGTAAGACCAAATACATACGGTCGTATATACATGATCCCTATACCGTAGTCACGCTGTGCCTTTGCGCCGAATTAAGTCTGAAACGCCCCGCAAAGGCTCCGTAAACGTGAAATTAAGTCAAGAAACGTCCCGCAAAGGTAAAAAAAAAAGTCCCCTGCGGGATTACAACCCGGATCAACACTCTACAGGCCTGCAACAAGCCGCCGCAAAGGCAGCGCCAAGTCGAAATTAAGTCAAACACCCTCCCGCAAAGGCGAGAAAGTCTAAATAAATTGGCATTTAGCGGACCCCCGCAAAGGCAAAGCGTGACTACGGTATGCAGAAGCACAAACACCAATGCACCGGGTTGTCGGAGCAGATGATGGTGGTGCACGCGAGCGTTTCAAAACAGGAATATGGATCCGTTAAGCCAACAACATGTAAGACCAAATGCATACGGTCGTATATATATGATCCCTATATGCAGAAACACAACCGCCAACGCACCGGTTTTGTCGGAGCAGATGATGGTGGTGCACCCGAGCGTCTCGACACTCGGAAGTGAGCGCACAATTGCATTGTGCTTGGCCATCTTGCGCGTGCCTATGTGTGTGTGTGTGTGTGTGTACAGGTGCGCACACGTGTGTGTGTGTGTGTGCGTGTGTGTGTGTCCGCGTGTGTGCACACGTATGCGCACACGTGTGCGTATGTGTATGTGTGTATGTGTGTGTGTGTGTGTGTGTGCGCACACAATTGCGTGGTGCTTGGCCATCTTGCACGTGTGTGTGTGTGTGTGTGTGTGTGTGTGTGTGTGTGTGTGTGTGCGTGCGTGCACGTGCGTGTGCATGTGTGTGTGTGTGTGTGTGCACAATCACGTGGTGCTTGTTGATCTTGCGCGTGCCTGTGCGACGCGCGTGCGCGTGTGCGTGTGCGTGTGTGTGTGTGTGTGTGTGTGTGTGTGTGTGTGCATGCTGCTTCTCTCTCTCTCTCTCTCTCTCTCTCTCTCGTTTTCTCTCCCTTTCTCTCTTTTTCTCTCAATCTCTCTCTCTCTTTCTCTGTATCTGTCTATTGTACATAGCAGCTGATGGCGACTCACCCAATCTGAGGCATGCGGTGACCACAGCAGGCAGGCTGTGTTGAATTGGGAGCAAAATCGTGCACGTGTTGTTGGTGGTGTGGTTCATGGTGACTGCTTGTCTGTGTGCGGGAGAGTGTGCTGACTCTCTCGTTCTCTGGTGTGTGTACTGACTCACCCAGTGCTAGGCATGTTGTAACCACTGCAGGGAGGCCCTCCGGGATGGCAGCCACCGCGAGTGCGACTGCAATCTGCGAATGCGAACAATGTGCAGCAGGTTTGTGACTGTGTGCGTTTTTGTGTTTGTGTGTGTGTGTGTGTGTGTGTGTGTGTGTGTTTGTGTGCGTGTGTGTGAGTGTGTGGATGAGGCAGGCCCTACGGGATGGCAGCCACCGCGAGTGCCAACGCAATCTGTGAAGGCAACGAGGGCAGCATGCGTGAGTAAGCGTATGTGAAAGTGTGTGTGCGTGAAAGTGTGTGTGTGTGTGTGTGTGTTAATTTGTGTGTGTGTGTGTGTGTGGGGGGTGAGTGTGTGGGCGGTGGGTGAGGCAGGCCCTCCGGGATGGCAGCCACTGCGAGTGCACCCGCAATCAATAAAGGCGAAGAGACACATACTGTGGGCATGATGATGTCAGTCATGCCTCTGTCATAATGAATGCAGTTTGGCAGGCTGCGAGGTGGCTCACGGAAACACTGGCACACAAATTCAGTGCACGCACCTTTGCCACACACCTTGTTCAGACGCCTCCTTCTAGCGATTGCTTTAAACCCCCTCCCCACCCACCCCCCACCTGACAAAGGCGCATCGTGCCAACAGTTCTTCACTCCCACCACAGTCCCAACGTCTGAAGCGACACCTTGGGCGACGACTCAGGCAGCGCATTAACATTCAGGCTCAGGTTCGGATCAGGCGGAGCCTAAGGCGCACCCCTGATCGTCGCAGGCGTCATCCCGACCGCCTCAGGCGCCATCCCGACCGCATCAGACGTTCCTACTGCATTCACTTGCGCGGATCAGACGATGGGGCTGTGGTAGTGCAAACCTACAAAACCCTGCTAACCCTGATTAAGCCTCATCCCAACCTCAATTCCTCAACTCGACCCACTTTGAAGTAGGAGGGCAGGGGGCGAATTAGCACACACATAGGTTCACCCCCCCACAACTCCCTCAATACTGGGTCCCTGGAAAATATGGGTACAGTCTCAGGAGGCTGGTTCTCAGGCCTTTCCTAACCCTGCTAACCCTCAGGGCCCACCCAGTGCTGTTCCTGGTTACATGTAACACTTGTTCCTCGCGTTTGACGCTCAGCCATCCGCGCACGCCGCGTCGCTGGGCCAAAATTTGACAGACGCACTGCCACGCTCGCCCCCCTCCCCCGCGCCCCCCTCGCGGCGTTTCCCGACCCCTCCCTCGCGCCCAGGACCCTTTTAACACACCCCGCATCAATCCATCTGGGTTTGGGGCCACTTGGGGTGGGTGAATTTCGACCTTGGGCCCCCCCCCCCTGATTTAGCCCCACCCCAACGTCAATTCCTCAACTCGACCCACTTTGAAGGAGTGGATGGCGCCCTGCACCCAGCCGCACTGAACCCATACCGGGCCTGATTCGAACCTGCTTTTGTATTTATTCAAAAACCTTTAAAGCGTGGGTCTTAACCTGGACCTAAATTGGCCCCACCATCGGCCCGAAATCCGCGGGCACAACCCACTTTTAAGTAGTGGATGGCGCCCGACACCCAGCCGCACTGTACCCATATCGGGCCTGATGCGAACCTGCCTTGATATTTATTAAAAAACGTACAAGCGTGGGTCTTAAGTTACCTGAGTTGGCCCTCACCCCACCAGCACCTCGAAATCCGCGAACAAACTTAGAAGTAGTGGATCACGCCCAACACAACTCACTTTGAAGTAGTGGATGGCGCCCGACACCCAGCCGCCCAACTCGGGGTCTGTGAAGTGTCTGATGTTGACAATCCAAACAAGCGCACAGATTGCGGCGATGACCTGCGTTCGTGCGTGCGTGTGTGTGTGTGTGTGTGTGTGTGTGTGCGACGCATGCATCCAGGAACTCAGTCCATCCGCACTCTCTCGCACGCCCTCCACATGGCAAAAAACACGTGACGCCCTACCGCACAGATTTCCCTCCCCCCGCAGCTCTGCAGCTTCAGACAACGGAGCCCAAGTATCTCAGTGCCATCACCTAAACCGCCATGCGGCCCGAGCCAGCGCTCAACTTGAGCTACCGAGTTCCTCCAGCCGCCACCGTCCCGCCCACCGCCCACCGCCCAGTCGTTCATTCGACCCCACGCCCCACCTCAAGAGACCCACCGCTTATCCCACTGCCGCCCCGTCGACCTCCATACACCCACATGCTCGTCACATGGAGTTGCCCCTCCCCATGCGCCCCATGCGCGCACATGCACCCCATGCACCCCCCCCCATGCTACCAGCGCCTATGTATGCGCCATGTGGCCGGGCCACAGTGTGGCTCCCTCCTCTCTCCCCTCTCCTCCCTCCCTTCTCCTGTCTTCCACCCCTCCATCCCCACTGCACCCCACCCCATCCTGTGCCCCCCGCCCCTCCTAACCCTCCCCTGCCCTCACCCTCTCCCTCCGACTACCCTCCCGCTGCCTCCCTCCCACTGCCTCCCACTTGCACGACTACCGCTGTTCGGACACGACTTCGCTCTTATGCCGGCGGCGCCATCACCTTCTTCCGGCTCACGATGACTTCACACGCGACATCCCCGAGCGCCCCGAGTTCGCTGAGCGAGTCACCACCGAGTGGATCATCTTAGCATGATTTCCACAACTGTGGAAGTCCTTCTACCGACACCTAGTTTAAACTCAGTCGAGGCGGATTGACGAACACAGCCGTCAATGACCTGCCACTGGCCCTTTCCCCCACTGCTTTACGTGTGAGGTTGTTCACCCTCTTGCTGGCGCACGGTTGGTCTCCCGCCTTCAAACGGAATCTCCTCAATTGATGACTAGAAACAGCCTATCTAGGTCTGCCGTGCAGAGTTCTCTGTAACGATCTCTCTCTCTCTCTCTCTGTGTGCTTGTGTGTAGGTATGTGCAGGTGTGTGTGTGAGAGAGAGAGGGTGCGCGCGTGCGTGTGCATGTGTGTGTGGATGTGTGTGTGTGTGTGTGTGTGTGCATGCCCATGTTTGCGTGCGCATGTGCGTGTGTGCGTGTGCATGTGTGTGCGCACATGCACGTGTGTGTGCGTGTGCGTGTGTGTGTGTGTGTGTGTGTGTGTGTGTGTGTGTGTATGTGTCCTTGCACGTGTGTGCGTGTGCGTGTGCGTGTGCGTGTGCGTGTGTGTGTGTGTGTGTGTGTGCTTGCACGTGTGTGTGTGCGTGCGCATGCGTGTGTGTGTGTGTGTGTGTGTGTGTGCGTGTGTGCAAGGACGTTTAGTGCATGCCCACTTGCCTTTGCCAACAGGTTGCCAAACTCGTCCAGCTTCTTCTTAAGCGGTGTCAACTCCTCTGGCGCCTCGGTCAGAGCGTCCCTGCGCGCATTGTGTGTGTGTGTGTGTGTGTAAGTTGGTTGATCGGTTGGTCGGCATGACGCTCAATTTCATGAATGGCTGATTGGCTGCTGGGTTGTGTTGGTTGGCCGGTTGCTGCAAGGTGGTTGGTTGGTCAGTTGCTGGGTGGCTGACAGAGCAGTGTCGACTCCTCTGGCGCCTCGGTCAGGGCGTCCCTGCGTGCATAGTGTGTGTGCGTGCGTGCGTGCGTGCGTGCGTGTGTGTGTGTGCGTGTGTGTGTGTGTGCTTCTTCTTGAGTGGTGTCAACTCCTCTGGCGCCTCGGTCAGGGCGTCCCTGCATGCATAGTGTGTGTGTGTGTGTGTGTGTGTGTGTGTGTGCTTCTTCTTGAGTGGTGTCAACTCCTCTGGCGCCTCGGTCAGGGCGTCCCTGCGTGTATAATGTGGGTGTGTGCATGCATGCATGCGTGCGTGTGTGTGTGCGTTTGTGTTTGTGTGTGTGTGTGTGTGTGTTCGTGGTCGATTTTACAGTCTGTCGGACGCCTTTGATGGCGCATTAGACCCTCGTGTGCTTTTCTTGAGTGGTGTCAACTCCTCTGGCGCCTCGGTCAGGGCGTCCCTGCATGCATAGTGTGTGTGTGTGTGTGTGTGTGCGTGTGTGTGTGTGTGTGTGTTTGTGTGCTTCTTCTTGAGCGGTATCAACTCATCTGGCGCCTCGGTCAGAGCGTCCCTGCGTGCACATATCCGATGTCATGCGTGATAGTAACAGAAACAGTGGCGGCGTAGTAGATTGTAACAGTAACAGTAACAGCGGCATCGAAAGAAACTGAACACAGGAGTAGTAGAAAAACACGGTTATACAAAGATAGGAGCACTGGCAAAGCAATACACGCGTGGAGCAGTAGTGAAGAACTTTGCCAGAAATTACAAAAAAAAGCCTCTGTGCGGCTGATTGGCGGGAGGACTGGTCTGGTGGCGAATCTGCATGCGTATCCACGTCCACACTGACCACACTGCCCACACCTTACTACACCAATAGTAGGTTGCAGTTGCAATCGCCCGTCGCAACCACCACTCCATTACAGTCTTCCCAACCCCGCCACTGTCACCACACAGCCCCAACACCCCACCACCATCCACCCCCACACCGTCCAGTTGTTTCACTCTTTCCACACTGTCCACACTGCCACACCTGATATTGCCAACTGCAGTTGCAACCACCCACTACCACTCCAATTCACGCTTTCCACCCCCGTCATCGCCACCACACAGCCTCAACACCCTCCGCCATCCCCACCCACACCGCCGTCCACACGTTGCACTCTGTCCACACTGTCTTCACTGCCACACACCTGACTACATCAATCGCAGTTGCAACCGCCCGTCACAACCACCACTGCAATTCACACTTCCCACCCCCGCCACCGCCACCACACAGCCCCACCACCCCACCACCATCCACCCCCACACCGTCCACTCGTTTCAATCTGTCCACACTGTCCACACTGCCACACACCTGAAATTGCCAACCGGTGTGGCAACCACCTACTAACACTCCAATTCACACTTCCCACCCCCGCCACCGCCACCACACAGCCTCAACACCCTCCAACATCCCCACCTGCAACGCCGTCCACACGCTCCATACTGTCCACTGTCCACACTGCCCCACACCTGAAATTGCCAACCGGAGTCGCAACCACCTGCTAACACTCCAATTCACGCTTCCCACCCCGCCACCGCCACCACACAGCCTCAACACCCTCCACCATCTCCATCGACAACGCCGTCCACACGTTCCATACTGTCCACTGCCCCGGCTACCCCACACCTGATCTTCCCAATTGCAGTCGCACCGCCCGTCGCGACGACCACGCCACGCGCACTGCCTGCAACCACCTGTGCGTGTGGCAGAGAGTGTGTGATGGATAGAGAGAGGAAGGGAGGGAGGGGGAGAGGGAGG